>OZ012688.1:2385429-2410429 GCA_963942565.1 Maea johnstoni | reverse complement strand
GTTTGAAGGTAGGTTATGCAGGTGGGTAGATAGATAGATAGACAGATAGGTATAGATTAATATAAACCTGTGCCATGTCATGTGTATGTATAGGCGTGTATCTATACATGTGTGTGCATGTGTATGTATATGGTAAAGAAACCAACCATACCACAGCAGGTCAGGCACATCCCCAGATAGAGACTCAGGAAGTACACGTGTTAACCATGTTAAATGTGATGCGTTTGATTTGCCGACTGGCAAACGCCACATTTGAATAACTAAGAACAAATTTGCGGTATCAACAAGTACATAGTATGACGATCTATCCCATTTTATTTGACCCTTCCTACTCAATGTGGACAGTTCGAGAGAGACCATCCACGAATTCCAATGATGTCGCATGCAGCAATGTTGGAGCAGGCAAGATGGCCCATTCAGCTGGGTTGTGGCTTGCGCCATGTTCCTGTGTATGTTTATACAAGGCGGGGTGTGCCAAACTGCCGGACTGTTCTTTGTCATATTTTTGGAGGTCTTTGACGAGAGTCGTGGTTACGTTGCACTTATAACATCAGTCAACTTTGGCGTTAATTGCATGATTGGGTAAGTATTCCTTAAAGTAAAATGATATATATACATGTATATACAGACACACAGTCACACATATATATATATATATATATATATATATATATATATATATATATATATATATATATATATATATATATATATACATACATACATACATACATACATACATACATACATACATACATACATACATACATACATACATACATACATACATACATACAT
Organism: Maea johnstoni; assembly: GCA_963942565.1. NCBI lineage: Eukaryota > Metazoa > Annelida > Polychaeta > Spionida > Magelonidae > Maea > Maea johnstoni. The sequence goes on along the minus strand of OZ012688.1, from coordinate 2,409,631 downwards.
ACATACATACATACATACATACATATATATATATATATATATATATATATACACACATATATATATATTTATTTATCATACCTCACTTGAAGATCGTAAGCCGTGATTCGGCTGACTTAACAGTGAACAATCATCATGTTGCCTGATGCCATCAGTGAGGGCTTCATGTTGCCCGTTGCCACTAGCGACACCTAGCGGGGAATGTGTGAATCACCAGTCATCTGTGACCTTGCTTTGTTTAAATTACAAATGGGGTTCGTTCAGTATGATAAAACAAATAATGCCATGCCAGTGGGGGGTAACATGATGGAATGTCTCCCCTCGGGAGGATGGTTTTTCCCTCGGGCTCCGCCCTCGGGAAAAACCATCCTCCCTCGGGGAAACATTCCATCATGGTACCCCCACTGGCATGGCATATTTGTATAATATATATATATATAAATAGGGTTACTTAATGGTTGTGGGTGTGATATGGTTTTTATCGCGAGTGGCTGTTTGATATCACGAACGAAGTGAGCGGTAGGACGAACGAAGTGAGTGATATCATACAGCCACAAGCGATAAAACCATATCACACCCACAACCATTATGTAACCTGTTTATTACATGCTTATTTATACTCAAAGAAACAAACTAAGGAAGAAATTATGTAACCTGTTTATTACCCGTGGGTCGCGCGTGTATGAGCGCTCTGTCAAACATTGAAGAGCATCTGTAACAGCATATGTATGCGCAAATGACGTGACAGCAGTTTTGCCTGCTCATCCCCTCATCCTGAATCCTCAGCGGTAGGGAAGCTTGTGAAATTACGATGCATTACAACTTTAATCACGCCTCTTCTGGGCGAAGCGGGGCTTCCAACAGAGCTGCCGCCATCTTAAATAGGTCAGGCGTCTTGAAACAGGTCATGACGTCATGGGCCGGCCAACAAAGGACTGACGTCATGAGAAGGACACTCAACACAGGACCTGCCGTTCTTCAACAATAGACTAACAATAGGCCAACAATAAAAGGTGTGATATGGTTTGATATGGGTTTTTTTCACTTGATATGGTTTTTTTTCACTTGATATGTTTTTTTTTCACTCCGGAACATGTTATATCAATTTTACCACATGGCCACAACAATGGGAATATAGGGCAAGCATGTGATAAATATATATATATATATATATATATATATATATATATATATATATATATATATATATATATATATATATATATATATATATATATATATATATATATATATATATATATATATGTATGTATATATATATATATATATATATATATATATATATATATATATATATATATATATATATATATATATATATATATATACACACACACACAATTATATATATATATATATATATATATATATATATATATATATATATATATATATATATATATATATATATATATATATATATATATATATGTATTCTATATATATATATATATATATATATAAATATATATATATATATATATATATATATATATATATATATATATATATATATATATATATATATATATACATGTGTGTGTGTATATATATGTATATATATATATAAGTTTATATATGTATTTTTATATATATATATATATATATATATATATATATATATATATATATATATATATATATATATATATATATATATATATATATATATATATATATATATATATATATATATATATATATATATATATATATATATATATATATATATATATATATATATACAGTGATGTTAGAAGCTGCCAGACCATTTGTGCACTTCTAGTGGAGGTGGATTAGGAAGCCTCTTTGTCTTCCCTGTGCTTTACTTTCCATTCCAGTCTTTTTGAGTTAATACCGAGTGCATACATTCTCGGCTCAGTAAACATGTAGACGGTGACATTAGAGGATGCGATTACTATCTTTCTATTCAAAAACTGCTGGGACAAAACACAGATTCAAAGGTGTGTACTAGTGCAGAAATATATCGTGAAGGTCCTACAGTGCCGGCATTCAATTCCTGCACAAAGTGCGTGGGCAGCCCCGGGCACAATAAACGAACGCACATCCAATTGCCACCTAGTTTCGTGGGCATGGATGCATGGATGACTTCATTAATACTGGACGTAGCTTTGATTCGCAAGCTATGTTGGCCATGGATGTACTTGTTTTTTGACACGTTGTGCATGGTTGTTGTACAACCAGGCACTGTCGGACATCCAGTCGATTGGTACAGGAAATAAATGAGGCTCTCGCAAGAGAATGATCACGGCGAGGTCTAAACATGTTCAAAACCACCACCGAAGACCTGTGATTAACACCAGGTAAGCCCAAGCCCAAGAATGGTGCGCAACAATCTGACACCGCAGACATCTTACAAAATCATACAATACAATGTAACAGTAGTGATGCATGAAATATACAAACGAGTGAAGTGCAAGAAGAGGAAAACATGTAATGTAAGAGCATGTTACAAAATATATTCTCTACATTCTCTAGGGTAGTGACTCCACAAAATAAATTCAATCTAAATTCCCAATTATAATCATTGCCTCTATTTGCTATTATTCGTCCAGTGTATTGCTGAGAATTAACCAGATCCTCTATGAACCTTCAGAAACCAGAGCTTAGCTAGATCCATAAAGCACTATAGGAATACTTGTCTTCGAATAAGTAAAATTACATGTGCACATGTTTTTGTATAAAACGAAGAATTTTGTGCGATCGAGCACAGTCAATAAACATACAATACAATCGAATGTTTAAACCACCTTTGTTATGCCTGAACTCGTTGATGCAGGTTAGGTTGTGTGTTAACGCGTTTACGTTTCTTTCAACAGCTTAGATCATATCGTGACGAACCGGGAAAAAATTCCCTTTTCTTCTCGAAATTAGTTCCAATGGGTACATTAGTTCCTGAAGAACCCCAAATAGTCTACCACAATGCCGCACATCTATATAGCGCCCAGGTATTAGTTCCTGAAAAACCCCAAACAGCCTTCCACAACGCCGCACATTTAAATAGCGACCAGGCCAACCTGTTTGGGGATCCAGCGGAGGTTGGTACCTGCGAGCTCACGCTTGGGAGCCAGGCATCGTAACCACTAGACCACGGCGGACCCCCTCTCGCAGATGCACCGACATGCTGCAGTTCTCCATTGTATATCAGAGTAATCGCCCCCTACACAGGACTTCACCCCTGCATGATAATAAGATCTTCTTTCTCTTATGATGTCAGTTTCAAGTTTATATGTTATGTTCGCACTTTTGAATTTGCCACATTTTCACCTTCAACATATACAAGAACAGGACGTATTCGATTTGTAAAATCCACTTAAAAAATAAAATTCAAAACATCTAGTACCTCTCATGATGGTGCTCGTTAATCATTAATTAACAATTCCTGTTTTCGATTTTTCTTTAGTTACTTTACTGTTATGACACTATAATTATACTTTACTGTTCATTTATCAGTAATATGTAAACAAACAGTGATTTGGGTCACAGTCAATAAACTATATATATCACCAAATCGCTACCATACTTCAAGTGCTCTTTTGTCAATACATCAACGCCAGGGGCCTTTTCGCTATTTAGCTTATCTGTTCCCTTTCTGATCCCTACCTTTGATAAAGGTACTTCTTCAGTACAGTTGTCACTATCAATCATGTTTAACAATCTGTGAACTTGTGTGTTGACATACTCAAAAATGAAATTGAAATATATATGTATCTTTTAAACCCACACAAACACACACTAACCTGCGGGACTTAGGTCAATAAATATTCATGAGCAGATATAAAACAACATAGGAAGTCACCAACAGACGTGTAAAGAGTACTGAATTCCGCAAATTGGCAAAATAAAGAATCATTCTTTCAATAAATGTTCTAAACTATTTACGATTTTGACAAATTTATAGATGAACTGACCACATTTATTCAATCAAATGGCGTCAAATTGAGCTCGAAAGTATGAGGAAGGAGAAATCACAAATTACAAACATAGAAACATTTGAAAGGAAAGAGTACCTAACTGAACTGAAATCAGAAGATGCTAGAGTTGCAATTAAAAGCAGGCTGATGATGCTCAACCTTGCCACTAACTATAAGAATGGAAAAGCCAATCTGGACTGCCCTCCATGTGAAGAGGATGAAGACACTCTAAGTCACATGACTCGCTGTAGGAAGTACAGTTATCTAGCCAGCAGCTTCCACACTGATGATCTATTCAGCAGTGAGACAGTGAATATACACAAAGCGACTATAGCTATTAAAGATCGTATGCAGATACGAGCCCAGCTCCTGGCCAATCAGTGAGCTTCCAGAAATTGGAGAAGGGAAACAAGAAAGAAAGGAAAAATAACTTGCAAATGTTTAAAGTTGGTCAACTATGCTAAGCAGATTACTGTGTTACACTTTAATTGCAAATTGCATTATTGCCAAGAGAGAATCCAGCGTAGTCAACGATAGCGCACATTCTCTCCCCACATTCTTGACTTCAAATAAGATAGGGGTGCATGATGAGAATGGCAATGGCTATGTGAATGTTGTTCGCCGTTTACTACGGCACCCATCACTACGTATCCCTAAGCGGCAGAGGAGAAAGCAAGAAAAGTTTCTAATTGTTAGATCACAGTTCGTGTAGAATGCATAATATTCAAGTGTAAGAGGTTTATACATCTCTGTTTCCTCCTATAACCTATCCCCAGTAATACTCTTAGCTTTGAAAAGTTATAAAAAAGTATGTAAATGATACTGAATGACCAAAGTTCATGAAGAATATCTTTGACCACGATGAACCAAATTAGGACGAATGCAAATGACAAATGGTGTGTCACCTTTAATTTTTGAAAATATGAAATATGGATATCACCAAATGAAATGCTTTTTGAGTAGGAATGTATATATATATATATATATATTAAATATATATATGTATATATATATATATATATATATATATATATATATATATATATATATATATATATATATATATATATATATATATATATATACTAGTTTATATATATATCGTATATCTGGAATATCTAGAGGAATTCAAATTTTCCTTATTTTCGCTGACCTTTTTGAACCGTGATAATTGAAAACTTGAATAATACACAGCAGAGTATTATTTCAGGGCGCCCTCTTTCAGCTGTGAAACAAGATTGTGAAAATATTAAGTTTGTATTCAAAAGGCCAATACAGGGCATTTATTTACTATGGCAACAAACTGAATAGGGGCAGCACGGCCAATAGTGATTACACTTAATTGTCTGAACAGTACGAAAAAACAAATTCTTGTACAGAGGAAACACTGAGGGACTGGACTAGCAAGTACAATCAGCCATTTGCCTCAAAATGACTCATTGACACTACTGCAGTTAACAGGCTGCACTGGTAATAATGGTTGCCGTGTGTGTCACAGTAGCTCATTAGCTCCCACATTTTACATATCCGCGGCTACTGAGCCAACAGTGAACAAATAAAACATGTAAACTTAAAACCATGAATATTTCGTACCGTGAAATAATACGGATATACGGTATATATTCATATATATATATATATATACATATATATATATATATATATATATATATATATATATGTATATATATATATATATATATATATATATATATATATATATATATATATATATATATATATATATATATATATATACATATATATATATATATATATATATATATATATATATATATATATATATATATATATATATACATATAAATATATATGTACATATATATGTATATATATATATACATATATATACCGTATTACCCCGCATACACCCCGCACTTTTATACAGTGCAGCACCTATGTCAAGGAGGGGGTGCATGTTATCAACGGGTACATAAACCCGAACATTTTTACATCGATACAACGGGCGGTAAATTATTAAGTAAGTTGTTATCATATAGTCAACAATTAAGTACCCCCAGGAGGAAAGGACGGCACATCCATCCGCATTTGGATTTTAATTACGTTATAATCAGGGGATTAAAGGGGCGAATTGAAATTGATACGGATAAACCAGCCGAGGGGAGCAGTGTCGGCATGAGCTGGTGTCTGCTCTCATCCCGACTTTTGACAAGTGAAGTCAACAAATGGGCATCCATCAGTATCAATTACAATTTATAGGCGGGTGGCCAAATGTCAGAATTATACTTTTGATGGCGTTTTTCGTTACAAGTCGTCATCCATGCTTATTCATCTCTACATAGGGTGGGCTTTAGCGTACGGGTGGATGACATGTCTGCTTTTGCTTCATAAGGGAATTTTGGGGCATTTTATGCAAAAAATCACCAAAAAAGTATGTTTTTGGGGATTTCCTTCTAGAAAATTTATTTTTTGAGATAGAAACTCAAAACTTGCTACAAATGTGTTCAAGAGGATGCTTTTGATCATAGAACATGTTGCGTTAGTGTGAATTAAATGAACCTCCTGCTGTGAGTGATTTTGGGGTAAAAATCATCAAAAATGAGTGATTTTTGTAATTTCCCACAACTTGAATGTCACCCTGTGGACTATTCCAAACTCACAACTAAATAGTTATGGTTTAGAAAACTACCCAAGAAGGTTTAGATACAGAAAGTGAGTTATGTTTGAATATTTTCATGATATGCTACGTTTTGGGGCATTTTACAGAAAAATTGGCATTAAAACTAGTGATTTTAGGGATTTGCTTCTGGAAGGTGCAATTTACATAGTAGGAACTTGAAACTTACCACAAATGATTTCATAAGGATGTCTATGATTATCAAATGGTTTGTGTTAGTATGAAATGTATCTGACCCCTGCTGTGAGTGATTTTGGGGTAAAAACCTATAAAATAGTAGGATTTTTGTAATTTCCCACGAGTTGAATGTCACCCTGTGGACTATTCCAAACTCTCAACTAAATAGTTCTGGTTTAGAAAACTAACCAAAAAGGTTTTGATAGACAGGGTGAGTCATATTTGCATATTTCATGACATGCTACGTTTTGGGGCATTAAACAGAAAACATGGCATAACACAGGTGATTTTAGGGATTTGCTCCTGGAAGGTGCAATTTTCATATTAGGAACTCAAAACTTGCCACAAATCATTTTATAAGGATGTCTATGTTAATAAAATGTTTTGTGTTAGTATGAAATGTATCTGACCCCTGCTGTGAGTGATTTTGGGGTAAAAACCTTTAAAATAGTAGGATTTTTGTAATTTCTCATTTATTTGAACAAAGGTTTATTATATCTTATTCCAAGTTTTTAGACTGATATTGTTGTTACAGAATATTAACTAAGAATGGGCATATAGGGAAAATAAGTTATGTTTGCCAACCTATGACTTGCTAAATCTGGGTATTTTACTGAAAAATCGCAAAAGCATGCGTTTTAAGGAATTTGCTTAGAACTGGAAAATGCTGCCTCCAATGTAGATGTATAAAACTTGCAGCAAATATGTTCCCATTGATGCATATGGTTGTAGGATGTGTTGTGGTAGTTGAGATTAAATGTAGCTCCTGCTGTGAGTAATTTATTAGTAATATCCTTTAAAATCATGCATTTTTTGTATTTTCCCAGGCTTAACCTGTCAACTTAGAGACTATATGCGAATGATTTTAATTTCCCAAATTTGCCAAAGAAATCATTTAAGAATGTGTTGGTGAAGGAACTGAGTTAGGTTTACTAGCTTTCGATGATAAGCTATTGTTTTGAGCATTTTATAAAAAAAAAAGTAATGAAACGTGAAAAGATTTTTGGAGGCTCTATATTTCTATGGAATTTTGTCATGCTAGATTTTGGATCATTTTGCTGTTCATGATATAATGAGAGATGGATAATTTTGATAGTGCCTATGAAGCAATCACAGTGGAACCTGTGAACATGGAGCACTCATGAGAAATTAAGAAGTGCTCCACGTATGCAGGTCTCTGACATAACAGGACATGCAGATCAAGAAACAGTGTCATTGAGTTAGCATCAATATCAATTTATGGTAGAGAATAGTAGCAGAACTCCTACTACAGATGAACTTGGATATGACAGACCACTGTACGACGGATTTTTGCATATGACAGACGTTATGCTTGGTCCCAGTCCGATGCATATCTAGTATTCGTCATATGTATACAACGGATTTTGCATATGACGGACCAATTTTCCTGGTCCCATTGAGTCTGTCATATCCAAGTTCACCTGTATTACAATCAGCGTCTAAGGTATATCTCACTCAGTTACATATGTATCATTCTGTGAGATCTTATTTCATTTATAATCTAATATACATGTGAGTCATTCAAGTATGAAAAACTAAACAGCCACATTGATCTTTCAAATCCCAGTCACTATGTGAGAAAGTTGCCAGTGACTTGGGGTTAGGCAGCAGTTTTTGCTGGGTAATCTGGTTTCCTAAACTAATCTCAACTGTTAAGTCATGACTTAACCATTGTATGGCAGAAAAAGTGATGAAAAAACAAAATTACCAACTCCCAAATATGTGTTTGTTCCTTGATCCCAGATAGGGCATGTGAGAAAGTGATCACTGACTTGAGGTTAGGTGGTTTTTTACTGGGTTACTTTAGTTTCTTCCATCACTAACAACAGGCTTGTTACAATTTAGCCTACATATCGCAGAAAAAAGGAGGATATTAAATCGAAATTCCAAATTATTGCATGAATCAGGATTCATTTTGACTCCTCCCCATTCATATCTTCATCATGCTGCTCTTAATACTTCCTATTCAGCAGATTGTAGGTTGTCGCTGCAAAAACACTGCACAATTAGGACAAAATCTTTTGTCAGTTTGCTGCCTATAGATTAAATGCCCCCACTCTCCTAGCACAAAGCTTTGGGAAATTGGGCTCCTATCACGTATGGATAAACATCACCAAAATATTCTAGTAGCCAGTGATGGACTACTTGTCCACAGCATTTAGTAGCCCTTTCACCTATTCCTAGTGTTCGGAATCGGTCACAATTTTCAAGATCAATCATCGGTCCATCTGAACGACCGATGATCGATTAATAATCGAAGTTTTATATGCGCAGTTTTCCTTTGGTAGCCTTGGCTTGTTCAAGGGTTCTTGGCTACATTTTTGTAAAGGAGCTAATCTAACTCTCTTTAAATACCCCTTGAACCCCTTAGTTTTACTTGTTACAGTACTGCTTGATATTGATTAAGATTTTGCAGGCTTTAGTGGAGTCTCTCAATTGATCAATAGGCTATTTCTAGAGACAATTTTATTTTTTCAAAATAATCAAAATAATCGATCTTATAAAATTGCAATCGATCATCAAAATCAGAGGTTGAATGAGCGATTAATCGGCATGTCCGATTAATCGGACAATCCCTACCTATTCCCCATATAATAAGTAGCCCATGAGCATATTATGAACTTTGATAAGACTTTCCTAAATATACAGTACTTAGCTCAATGGACCTACAAGCCCATTGTTTAAGCAGCCCTTCCATTACTTTTTAAAAGATTTGTATAGTCACGATATTACTAGTACTTTTCAGATTCAGTTTCTGCATCTAATCCCCCAAAACAGTAATCACCCAATTATATTTAGAAGGCTGGGCTTTTTCAGGAACACCTTCCAGCATTTCTTTCTTCTCAAACTGTTTGATAACAATGTTGTTGTTGATTTTGAAATTTGTCATCATTAAAACCACTGCTAGGGAGTATTTCCTGGTCATCAACTGGCCAGTGCCTTATATTATGAGGCATTAACTCAGGAAGAATGCTTTATAGCACTCAGAAAAAAAGCTTGATTTTTCTTTAAGTGTGATGAATGGGGAACATCCTCGAGGTAAAGCCACGTCTTCATAAACCACTATTTTGTGAAAAGACTATTTCCTGTGTTTTCATTCTTATAGGGGTCTATATAGGATCATTTTTAATAATGAAACACCACATCTACCTGTGGCACATCTTAATTGTTGAAATGCTGAATGGCAAACAGTGTTACAACTCCCATTAAAGGTCAATGTAAATGCTAAAAAGGGACTATTAAATGACACATTTCTTAATATTTTACCGCAAAAAATTATGCATGAATGTTAGATTGATCTGTGATATAGTCAAATAGTCCATAGAATATTAGTTTCAAAGTTTTTATCCAAAATATCGCTTAAATTGTTAAGCAGAGGTCACATGAAACTTCAAACACAAAATCTCTATAATCACAGAAATCATAATGAATATTATTGTACCAAATTTAAATTCCTACCATGAAGTTTACTCTCTCTCTAGAAGCAAATCTCTAAATTCACATTTTTACTTTTTCTATAAAATACCCAAAACCATAGCTTATCATTAAAGGCTATAGTAAACATAACTGAGTTCCATAGTCAACTAATTCTTAGGTGATTTCCTGTGGCAAAATTGTGAAATGGTCTCCAGGTTGACAGTTAAGCCTCAGAAAATACAAATAAAATTGCATAATTTTAAAGGATCACCCATAAATTACTCACAGCAGGAGCTACCTTTAATCTCAAAAATCACATTTCTATAAGTTTTCACGTTTCATTACTTTTTCCATAAAATGCTCAAAACAATAGCTTATCAATGAAAGCTAGTAAACCTAACCCAGTTCCTTCACCTACTCATTCTTAAGTGATTTCTTTGGCAAATTTTGGAAATTAAAAGCATTCGCATAGTCTCTAAGTTGACAGGTAAAGCCTGGGAAAATACAAAAAATGCATGATTTTAAAGGATATTACCAATAAATTACTCACAGCAGGAGCTACATTTAATCTCAACTACCACAACACATCCTACAACCATATGCATCAATGGGAACATATTTGTGGCAAGTTTTATACATCTACATTGGAGGCAGCATTTTCCAGAAGCAAATTCCTAAAAACGCATGCTTTTGACGATTTTTCAGTAAAACACCCCAGATTTAGCAAGTCATAGGTTGGCAAACATAACTTATTTTCCCTATATGCCCATTCTTAGTTAATATTCTGTAACAACAATATCAGTCTAGAAACTTGGAATAAGATATAATAAACCTTTGTTCAAATAAATGAGAAATTACAAAAATCCTACTATTTTAAAGGTTTTTACCCCAAAAACACTCACAGCAGGGGTCAGATACATTTCATACTAACACAAAACATTTTATTAACATAGACATCCTTATAAAATGATTTGTGGCAAGTTTTGAGTTCCCACTATGAAAATTGCACCTTCCAGAAGCAAATCCCTAAAATCACCTGTTTTATGCCATTTTTTCTGTATATTGCCCCAAAACGTAGCATGTCATGAAATAGGCAAATATGACACACCCTGTCTATCAAAACCTTTTTGGTTAGTTTTCTAAACCAGAACTATTTAGTTGAGAGTTTGGAATAGTCCACAGGGTGACATTCAACTCGTGGGAAATTACAAAAATCCTACTATTTTATAGGTTTTTACCCCAAAATCACTCACAGCAGGGGTCAGATACATTTCATACTAACACAAACCCCTTGATAATCATAGACATCCTTATGAAATCATTTGTGGTAAGTTTCAAGTTCCTACTATGAAAATTGCACCTTCCAGAAGCAAATCCCTAAAATCACTAGTTTTAATGGCAATTTTTCTATAAAATGCCCCAAAACGTAGCATATCATGAAAATATTCAAACATAACTCATTTTCTGTTTCTACACCTTCTTGGGTAGTTTTCTAAACCAAAACTATTTAGTTGTGAGTTTGGAATAGTCCACAGGGTGACATTCAAGTTGTGGGAAATTACAAAAATCACTCATTTTTGATGATTTTTACCCCAAAATCACTCACAGCAGGGAGTTCATTGAATTCACACTAACGCAACATGTTCTATGATCAAAAGCATCCTCTTGAACACATTTGTAGCAAGTTTTGAGTTTCTATCTCGAAAAATGAATTTTCTAGAAGGAAATCCCAAAAACCATACTTTTTTGGTGATTTTTTGCATAAAATGCCCCAAAATTCCCTTATGAAGCAAAAGCAGACATGTCAACCACCCGTACGCTAAAGCCCACCCTATGTAGAGATGAATAAGCATGGATGACGACTTGTAACGAAAAACGCCATCAAAAATATTTCTAGAGCTCTTTTAGGGATTTGGTCACCCGCCTATTACAATCGCAAGCACTTATAAAATTGTAATCAATGTGTCCTAGACTCGCTCCTTTCAAATGAGAGACCAGGGCAGACATATAGCTATGTCACTTAATTGTATTTCACATACGGGAAGGGGACTTGGGGAGGGGGTGCGTATTATCTAGAGAGTGCGGGGTGTATGCGGGGTAATACGGTATATATATATATATATATATATATATATATATATATATATATATATATATATATATATATATATATATATATATATATATATATTTATTTATTTATATATATATTGTATTTGCATTTGTATGTTTATTGACTGTTCCTTATGAAGGTAAAACATCATACTAGATACATCGTCTTTTCTCATGTAATACACGTTTAGCATAGGAACAAAATACACAAAGGCAGCCGGGACAAGCAATACTATACAAGATCATAATATTATAGCACACTCAATATGTACCTAAAACAATACATGTCTGAAGTGCAAGAGAGATGTTCTCTATTTACCCTCTATACTAAAAACACATTTTCAGGAGAAGTCAGTGTTTCCTGCTGACTCTTCTCCAGTCATTTTAGTTTTGGCCGGCCTTGAAATGAGATGAAGAACCAGCTCTTAACATTTCCCAACTAAAGTATTAAATTAGAACAGTTATCAACAATTAAGTATATAGATAAAAATAGCATACCACTAACTAACGTCAAATGAGTTTTTATATCGTGGCATACGCGAAGTAAATAATTTTCGAAAATGTGACCTAATCACGGTCGACGAATGACAAATGCGGAACTGTGGTCTATTAATATCCATGAGCGCCTACGAAAAAGATGCAAAGACGCCCATAGAGGTGTAAATAGTACCTAATTATGCAATGTAACAAATAAAAGATAAAGTTATAGTTGAACAGTTTTATTCAATCAAATAACTTGCAAAAGAAGGCAAGCACAATCTCTAATCGTTGCGCTTCCCTCACCTCTCTCTCGATTTTCATCAGGTCGGGAGCGTGAGGAGAATGCCAATGGTTAGTGAGGGTGTGTCGGTGGTTCGCTCCGGCACCCAACACAGACCCTGACCGCGTCTTATGTGGCCTGCCCTAAAGACCGTGTGGTCTAAGGCATTGCCAATGACTGTGGGCTGTCTCTCATCACTGGCTGGGATTGATTCCTGGCTGGGGCATGAGAGAATGATGCCATTGGCGTGGGATCAAGCGGTTGATTTCTCCAATTTCCCTATCAGCTGCCTATGTGCACCCTAGCAGCAACTTGGCAGAAAAACTGTGAAAAAAATGAAAATCCTAAATTTTGGTCTCAACGTGTTCCTGCAGCGCAGGCAGGGTCTTCCAACTGCAATATCGCATTCGTGTAGCATGCAATACCTTCACTACCCTAACCTCGAGAATATTCGTAGCATTAAGAAATTACGAACAAATATGTAAATTTAACTGAATGATCAAAGTTCGTGGAGAATAACTAGGACCAGTGCAAATGACATGCGCTACAGCCATTTTAATATCTTATTTATCAATTTCATATCTGTTAGACAAGCTTTCTGAACTATTCATACATAGGTTAGGTAGCCCTAAGTGTGTGGTCGGAGAGATATCTGTGTGCTCTGATATATTTTTTCCATTAAAAGAATTTCCAAACGAAAAATAAGGGTTGAGAAGATAGAACTAGAATCAATCATGAGTAATATCGCAATCGGTTATCTAGGTGCTCTGATCTTTTTTGCCAATTTGAAAAATTTCATGGTTACTGTCTGCAGGGCTGATACCTTCTAGTTAAGTATAAATTTATAAATCAATAGTTGCTGTTTTGTTTTATTTCTTAATTTCCACCATTTGAAATTAGCGCAAAGTATGCCTATATTAGACAAATATTACATGTACTTTTTGTAACTATTGTGAAAGCTTTAAAATATCCAGAGCATCATGGTTGATTGTTAACCCACATTAATCAATGATTAAACATACACGTAATTGGTTGCGCATCGTTTTTCTAAGGTTGTCCTGCCACTGAGGAATCAGTGATATTAATATTTCATACTTTCCATTCAATATTACTGTATTCTCTGAGTGCAATTTAACTGCCAGCAGACTCCCCGCAGAGCTTGTTAAGATACAAAATTCAGAATCTACATAGCCACGCTAGTACGAAAAGCAGCAACATAGACAATTCATTTACCGACAACCGATTCAATGCACTAATTCTTAGCATTGCTAATTAACATCACGTGGACAATGTGCATAAACCAAGTATATAATATCAATACGTAGGACATAAGTATCTTGGCGTCAAAACGGTTGACATCCCTATATGACTTACTGTACGTATACACATACGCAACGTCTGAGTGAAATAGCATTACTCCACTTTACTTTGCTTCGTATTCCCTTTGTTTCGTAAGCCTATACATTTTCTGATATGCCATCCTGATATCAGCCGGAAATGTTAGAAGGTAAATAAGTAGTAGTAGTAGTAGTAGTAGTAGTAGTAGTAGTAGTAGTAGTAGTAGTAGTAGTAGTAGTAGTAGTAGTAGTGGTAGTAGTAGTAGAATAAGTCGTAGTATGGTCACAAATACCATCAGCATCCTAAATATCTTCATTAGTAATGTCAGGGGTAGGGTATCAAATCATTTGGTCATTATCAGCATCAACAGTAGAAATAAGGACTTTTTTGCTTTGTTCTTTCAGGGCCTTTGTCCAGCACCATCATTAACAGATGGGGCAAGAGAACAGCGCTTAATCTGGCAGGTGTTACAGCATGTGCTGGCCTCGTTATCAGTGCCTTTGCTCAGAGCGTCCTGCACCTTATTCTTTCATTTGGAGTTTTGACAGGTAAGTGGAATTTCGAATTTCGATTTTTCGTCACTTTTTCTGCATTGGAAAGGTTAATCCATTAATGGTCAGAACGTAGCCTGACACGTCTGATGAAATATTATAGTCAAAAGCATAATTGGAAAAAAATGGGAAAGTAATGTTCATCAGAACAATAGCAATTTTGTAAAATCACTAATATCATCCAAGATGAAGTCAAACGTGTCAAGAATCCAGACGACAATTTCTTAAAGAACTCCTGGGCATGGATGGGTTGAATACTCGATGCAACTTTGCATGTGTCCATGTAAATGACGTTCACGTGTTATGGACGGAAGGTACAGTGCCAACATGTTATTCCTGCACTGAATGCGTGGGCAGCACGGGCACTATTTACAACCGCGCGCCCGATCGCTATCTAGTTTCCTGGGCATGGATGCCTGGTTGACCTCAAAAATGAACATATTAGGGACGTGGATCATTGATGTGCTTGGCTTATTTTTCACATGCTATCCATGGATGTTATACAACCAGGCATTGGCAGACGTCCGGTCGACTGGTGCACGAATTCAATGCCTGTACTGTAGGAAGGCTTTCAAATGCACAGATCACATCGCACCAAGGTAGTAACCCGGAAGTGGGAAGAATACCCTTCTTTTTGCAATCACCTCATTACAGTGTTGCCTGCCTACATGAATACTTACGAATACCAATGTACGCAGCTGTTCAATTTATCCAGGTTCTGAGTATTTGGAGGTCGGGAGGAATAGAAATAATGTCAAAGGCAAATAGATAAACATGATCCTTTTATTGCAAAATATACTATGTCATGCAAAAGGCAAGACTGATCGATCACTCTCAAACACTCTCACAGACAAATCCGAGAGATACATTCACATGAAGAGTGATCGATCAGTCTTGCAATTGCCTTCTGTCTGAAGTGCCATTGCGAATGTGGAAGATTAATATTCAAAATGGATGCCTCTTACGACCTTACCACCTCCAGATCGAAATGTAAGTTTATTAAATGAATATGGGATGACAATTGGGAAGCCGAGGGGGGCCTGTATCAAATGTTTACAGTATAAGGAAAGGATTGTGACCGTTTTTGTGGGCAGACTTCATTATATAGGCCAAAATCGTCTGCATCATTTTTGCTGTTTGGACAATGCAGATTTCAGTATAGGACATTTTCTGACTCTATAATCCAATAGAGATCTTAACATAAACAATAAACGTCCATAAAAAGATAATCATAGAGAATTATCAACATGGCATTATAGAGTCAGATATTTCGGTCTACAGTGCGGCCAGCCAGCCACATTTCTAGAATTAAGTTTTTAAAATGCTGTCCAGATACACATTTCTCAATGCCACTTGCATTTATGGAGACTTAAAAGGCATGCATTTGTTAGTTGTTTGAATTCAATATGAATTTATCCAAAATTAGCCAAAAGAATAGGAAATAGATATCTTTTGAAAATGTTAATTAACACTATATGTTCATTTCATATCTATAGTTGCCAACAAGCTATAAAAGTCCTGGCACTTCAAATGGTCCATATGTTTTGCTGAAATAACGAGGGATACCTTGCTAGTCAATAAAGGACATAGCTCCACTAAAATTTACAAATTGTAATGAATATCAAATTGTCGATATCCTCCTATTTATAACATAAATGGCTGCCTTCCAGCAATCACAGGTTGGTTGAGCTTTCTTGCTCAATGCCCTCGTGGTGTATGTGACATACCCGTGGTGTTACGAGGCGAAGCCGAGTAACCTCAAGGGTATCATATGCACCACAGCTTCCGAGGGGTCTATGTAGCTTGTACCACAGTTAACTGCCTCCACCAATCACAGGCCAAGAAAAGCTTGGCTAAGCTCCCTTGCTCAATACCCTTGGCTAACACCTGTGTGGTCCAGGCAGCTTAGAGAACAAAGTCTCAAAAAATGTGGGTTATGTGATAGAAAGAACACGAGGGGCCGTGGGTTATGGGGGAAAACCCAAGTTTCCGCACGAGTGCGCAGCACGAGTGGGGAACCGAGGGTGGTCCCCCATAACCTAGGCCCGGAGTAGTTCTTTCTATCTTGTAGCATGGCCAGCTCCCTTCAGCCAATCTCAGGCCGAGAAAAGGTAGGCTCCAGAACACAGGAAGTACAGGAAAGGAAAAGTGAAGGATAAGGGATGGGAAGGCATGCAGATTCCTCTCGATTATCTGACGTTAATAGGACACATAGTTTAGCGCTCTGGCAATGGAGAAGGTAGGATATTCGGGTGAGCAGTGTGTGGGGGTACACATCATACCTCATGGTAGATTCATGTTTAGATATCTTTATTTCGGCTATTGTAAATATCCAACAGAATACCCTGCTCTACGGCCTTCCATGTAGTGTCTCATCACATCAGAGACGCACAGATTTAAAATGATGTTGATTTTCAGTGCAGAATAATGCTCTCTCTCTCTCTCTCTATACATATATATATATATATATATATATATATATATATATATATATATATATATATATATATATATATATATATATATATATATATATATATATATATATATAAGGTATCTCCGCAAGTGTGCTTTCCCGAATGACCACGGTTCACCTGCTTTTGTTTCACCCACAGGTAGGTGTCCACTGACCACAGGGGCTCCACTCCTACAGAGGGCAAAGCCTCTGTGGTCAGTGAACATCTCTTTGTGGGTGAGACAAAGACAGCTAACCGTGTTCTTCAGGAAATAAGAACACACTTTTCGAGGCCTGTGATTGGCTAAAGGGAGCAGGCCATGCTACAAGCAATATAACCTACAATTTTCGAGGCCATTGATTGGTGGAAGGCAGGTAACTGTGGTGCAAATGCAGCTTAGAGGACAAAGACTCAAAATGTGTACGGTATATCATGTATGAGGTACAAAAAGAGGGTTTCCTCCACATAGCCACTTCATTTTAGCATGAATGTGGTTCAACTTGTTCATCTAAAGATTTTATGCTTTCAGGGGGAGGTATGGGCTTACTCTATATTGCTTCTAATGCCGTCATACTGGACTACTTTGACCGCCGCCAAGGGATTGCCTTTGGAGTGGTGACGGCTGGATCAGGGTTAGGAGTGGGCGTCTTTGCATACCTGATTGAGTTCTTAGAGTGGACCTATGGGTGGAGGGGTGCATTTCTGATCATCGCTGGCATAGCACTCCAAGTCTGTATAGGCGGAACTCTAGTGCGCCCTCGACAAAAGCGATTATCGAACTTCCCTGAGGAACACGCGGACGATTCAAAAAAGGAGATGCGAGAGCGCAACTCAACTGTTGCTAGCTGTCAACATCTGTTCTCGTCGTCATCATTTTTGATTCTGTGCTGTAGTAACTTTCTCTTCAGTTTTGGTAATTCCGTCTTCTCTAACCATATGCCTGCCTACTCAGTCATAGAGTTGAAACTGACCTCTCTCCAAATGTCCACCCTTGTGTCCATCGTGGGACTGTCCACGTGTGTCTTTCGTTTTGTGCAGGGTTTTTTGCTGGACCTTCCGTGTGTCAATGCACAGGTTGTCTACATGGTGTCCTACTCAGGAATGGGCGTGGCAGTAGGCTGTGTACCCTTTGTGCGCACCTATATTCAAATTGCAGTGTTGAGTGTACTATTCGGAGCAACCTATGCGGCCTACGGTGCTGCATTAAGTGCAATAACACTGCTGTACGTTGGAACCGACCTTTTTGTTACCGGAATCGGCTATGTCAATCTCTTAGGAGGTCTGGGAATGGTACTAGGTGCTCCTGTGGCAGGTAATGAAGATTTTTTACACCATTAATCCAAATTGCCATTATTCTAGGATAGGGATTTCGTGCTACAATACAGATTGTTTCAGCTAAACAGTAAATCTCGCTTCCCTCGGACTTGCCTACCTCTGATTTTCACGTATCCCAGACAACAACACTTTTCCTAAAGTATTCCTATCCATTTAAATGTTATTAATGTAACTCTTATTTTGGTTACCTCGTACACTTTCGCTTGGTCCCTACTTGTCCGAGGTAAGCGAGGTTTTCTGTATTTTATCATACTGGAATGAGTTATATGGCAAGCCCTGTTATACCACTGCTCAGAGATTCTGCGATAGCCAATGTGTGACTTCATCAGGTCATGTACTGATGTCTGGAAGATCACAAGCCTTTCTGCTGAGTGAAATTGGATACTGAAAGATTTTTCTACTAGAAAAAATCAGTTTTTGCTGAAAATGTTAGACTGAAATGCAAATACCGAACCAATAGTCTACTGAACAAACTACTAGACTGAGCAATCTTTTTACTGAACAAAAGATTTACTGAACGAAATACTCTACTAAACAAAATATTATACTGAATAAATTTCCTTACTGAAAGGAAAAAATCAAAGAGAGAAAATTTTCACTGGATAAGTTTTTTTTACTGAGCAAAACATGTTTACATATGGACTTTGTTCTCTGATATGAAAGGAAAATATTCTTTGCTAGATATGTTTTCCGGAAAAAGAAATATCCTGGACAATAAATTTCACTCATGGATTGTGATCTTTGGGATGAAGTTGTTTTTCACTGATATTTTTTTTTCTGTTTTGGCTTGGCATGTTTAGATGGCTGAGAGAAACTGATAGGGGCTTTATAATCTCTATCCACTCAAACGTGTTTGATGAGTAAGATTTAAGATTTATGGTTTCTTAAATTAGCTCAATTTACTTTATAACTGGTTTGATGCAGCAGTCTGGTGCTTTTTGAATTTCGAAATTATGTTTTTAAGTCTAATTTTCAGTCATATTAAGCTTAAATCATTGTTGTTTTTGAGAAAACTTGAGTTATTGGAGAAAACTACCATTTAAACTTAAGCCACAGGCGTTTGTACAACCATGTACTAGGGACGTCCGGTCGACTAGTGAATCATGATTCAAATGTCTGTGCTATAGCAGTCAGTGGTATTGCCTTAGACCACACAACTGTAAGAGAGATGGTGAGTAGTTTAAGTGCATTGTCCTCACCGCTCGGCAATAGGGTCCAAGGTTTGGATCCAGCTCAAGGCAGCAGTAAAGTTTCCTTGTCTTGGGTTTGGTTGAGTCTATATCAGTACCCCAGATATCAAAGTTTCTTCAGCATTCGCGAATGGTTAATCAGGATCTTGGCTTAATATATGACTGTAAAGAGTGAAATGAATGAAATTACCAATTTCTAAAACTCGTTAGAGGCAGACAATTTCATAATCTTTAAGGGGCCTAAGGGAGGGGGGTCACTCCTTTTTTAGAAAAAAAATCTGCCCCTCAAAATCAAGAAAAAGTATTACAGGAGATGAAGGAGAAAATAATTCTAACCAGGTCAAAAAAGGATAGCTAACCCCACCCCAAGAATATCAAATGGTCCTTCCCTTATTTCTCTCACCAAAGCATTTGTTGTTTTCTGTCTAGGATGGATGTTTGACGCCGTCCAGACCTATCCGCCGTGCTTCTATCTTGGAGGCGTCAGCTGTCTACTCAGTGGCGCTATCATTCTCTTCCCTTT
Source organism: Maea johnstoni (assembly GCA_963942565.1). Lineage (NCBI taxonomy): Eukaryota > Metazoa > Annelida > Polychaeta > Spionida > Magelonidae > Maea > Maea johnstoni. The sequence continues at coordinate 2,389,136 of OZ012688.1, read as the reverse complement.
GTGTATGGGGAAAAATCAACAAAAAGATGCAGGTCTTGCTAAGGAAACTGTAGTCAGTGAACCACTGATGGACAGTAACAGGGTATGTATTGTATAACACATTCACAGCAGAATCTCACACCTGTTCTGACTAATATAGGAAATATGCGAAAGAGCACACATGTCAGGCACTTTTCTGAAAACATCAGATTTCTTTTTTCAAAATATGTTGAACAAAATATTCAAAATGTTTTGACGTTTTCCAAAGTGTCAGGGAAAATATCTATTTTCGTTCTAACACTTTTCCAAAAAAGTGTTGGAAATTTGAATACTTGAATTTTTCTGACATTTTCCAAAAAGTGTTGAAAAATATTTGTGACTATACTTTATTTCTCTTTATTTTTCAGGCTTGAAAGATACACTCTGTCTCGGACCTTGCACTAAACCTGAAGAACAAGACTTCGTACATATTGATTTACTCTATACAAAAGGGCAAAATATACTTTAACATTTAAGAATGTTCATTTCAACCACCATTGGGAAGAAATGCCAATTGCCAAATAATTTATTCCCAATTAGGATGTTTTTTTGTTCCATATATGGATAAAGCGACCATACTTGGATAAGGCAAGTACAAATTACCCAATAAAATAGTTAACACATGTCATGCCACTAGCTATTGTTATGCACATGAAGGACCGTGTATGTGTGTGTGTATATTATATATATATATATATATATATATATATATATATATATATATATATATATATATATATATATATATATATATATAATATATACATATATATATATATATATATACATATCTATCTATATCTATATATGTATATATATATATATATCTATATATATATATATATATATATACATATATATACATATATATATATATGTATGTATGTATGTACATATATATATATATATATATATATATATATATATATATATATATATATATATATATACACACACATACATTAATATATTGGAAAGGGTAATACCCATTTGTATCTTTTTGTATGAAGTAAATTATGGTATGGTTCAGATAAATACAACTTTTGCATAAATTTCACTTGTTTTTTCCTCATTTTTCCACTATTTTGTGAGGTGATGGTGCAAAACTGCAATTAAATCCTGAAAGTATTCTCCAACTTTAACTGTAAAACTGATGAATCTTCCTGAAAAATAGTCTAACCTAGCTCAGGGAAAGATAAAATTATCGCTCTGGACAGGCCCAAATGATGAGGGGCATAGAGGGAAAGCACCTCTGGTGATATTGGCTTTGGAAAACGTTCTGGCAGTTACTTTATACTGGGTAAAATATGTAATTTTTCGAAATCAATATTAATGCTGAGATGTCATTTTAATAGGTCGAAAGGAGCCTGATCAGGATAGGACTCACTGCGAGGTGGCGGGAGGTCTTTAGAAAACTCATAAGTTTCAGAAAATTGTAAAAGTTGATACACATGAACACAGTCTATAAATCAAAAGGTTTATTGAGGGAACCTATCAAGTATGGTTTAAAAATATGCATAAATGTCAAATGCACCTTTCCCAACGATCATGGGCAAGATTAAACCACTTTGGTATGTTATAATTAACACAGACGCACTTAAAAAATAGAATAAGATAAAAAATGAAATTAATATTAACCTTTTCTTTTGGCAAGGCCTTTTACAGGCCATATTGGTGAATTATATAGTACTTTGCATAGTTATCTAACCTCTTTACAATGATAGAAAGAATTTCCAACTAAATAAAGCTAGTTAGAACAACTTCTCTGCGCCAGTGGCAAATTGCTCATTTGACCCATTGGTCTGCGGGTTAAAACAGCATCTTCCTCAGTAGTTGTAGGAGTAGGGTTGGTAGGTTGGATTGGAGGATCTGCTTCCTCAGTGGTGGTTAATTCTTGGACAAGAACCTCTGGATCATTGGGACAGAAGCAGAGGCCATCACACTTCAGACATGGATAAATTTGCTCACGTTCCCTTAGCCTTAGCAGGAAGGATAGCACAATCTTCCCACATGCATCCACTGCCACACTCTGTAATGATATTGCAATATGTTGCCCTCCATAAAATGATGTGTCCATCTGATACCCATTTCACTGAATGTAGCTTGGCAGTGTCCTTCAAAGGTGCAAACTGGGGTTGAAGTGTTGTCACCTGTTTCTTGGCAACATCATACTCTGCTTGAACGATCAAAGTATACTTCACAGCACCTCCAGTTAGTGATCACCATCAGAAGAATTCATCCATATCAGACCTCGGTGTTCCATGTTTGCTTGCATGTTCAATCATTATGTTGACACTTTCATCGATGCCATCGCAGGGCCCCATCCCATGACCTGTCTTAAAGCAGTTCCACTTTGCCTTGATGCTGATTAGATATTTGTGATTAGGAACAGCATAGAATAGTATCTGTTGCGTAGGGGCTAACTGTGATGTAATGAACCATTGCAATGTCCATTTTTGTTGATTAGAGCTTGAAGATCCTTCCTCATGAGTACTTTCAGTATTGTTATCACCATATTGAGATTGTGGTGATTCACTGAGATACATACACATAGCTTGCATATTTCAGCTCTTCTCCCTCTTAATAGTAGACTACACAGGTGTGTAATGTTACAGCTGTGTGGTTCCAGTAAGCACTCTGGACAGCATCAATTATTTTTATCTCTGGCTCTGTGCTGAGGAACGTTAGTGTAGGACAAGCTTGTCCTTGAATTCTGAAAGCGGCATGTCGGTGCTGATAACCTTGACTCTATGTTTGCCATCTCATGCATCCAGAACTCTCTCTCTATAGATATAGTTTATTGACTGTAGAGATACTACAAAGTATATGCCACTGCTGGACACTAACCTCAGTGTCTTTGACTTTATCCACCAACTCCTTAATTGTCCCTCCAGTGCTGTAGCGATTCACAAAGTTACCAGCACTTGGAGTCAGGGTATCTGCGACTACCTTCTTCAGTTATCTGAGAAGCAAGGTGAAGTTTTCACACTTCTGGCACAAGTAATTGTTGGGCCGCAAGTAATTGGAATGCCTAATGTGTTTGGGTCCCAGCTTGTAGAGAGTTCTCCTGCTCATTTTGAGTTTTCAGCAAGGAACTTCTCATGTAGGATGTAGAGGTAGTCACTCTATACTAGGAAAGACCTAACCTGCCTCTCCAGCCCCTTCTGTAAGGGAAGTTGTCACCTTTTCTGAAGACACTTTAGAGACTTGTACTTCCTTGTCTGATGGAACTTCTCTGGGAACCTCAACTGGCTGCTGAGATGCTTTTTCAGTCTCTATCTCTGCAGCTGTTTGCCTGTCAGCAGGAACGCCACAACCTCCTTGTGCTGGTCACTTTTCTGCACTGCACTCGCCCACATTTGCATAGATCAGTTTCTTCTTAATGCCAGCTGGGGACTTTCCTTGAAGTAAAACCAATCTCTTAAATGAAATAGTTGGTCTTGCTGTGTGGTGTCTGGGCAGTGATGGCTTGCCCAGCTTCAAGTGGCTCTATCAGCACCACTGGGTTGAAAAATGGAGACCTATTATGCAATGTACCCCCTAGGCTTGGAGAAGTGACAGTACTATTTAACTCTTGCGATGCTGTCTTCTTTTGTACAAAGTACAAGAATGCAAGGATTTTTAAAAATCATCTAAACTCTATCATGTTGGTATTCATTGGATAGCTCTCGCTGAGTACTCTCATATGA
>OZ012688.1:2370429-2380429 GCA_963942565.1 Maea johnstoni | reverse complement strand
CTCTCTCTATATATATATATATATATATATATAATATTATATATATGTACCGTATATATATATATATATATATATATATATATATATATATATATATATATATATATATATATATATATATATATATATATATATATGTGTGTGTGTGTGTGTGTGTGTGAGCCCAACAATATTTTGAAATTCTGTATGATAATCATGTTTATTTTGTGTCAAATCGGATAATGAGCAACAAATTATTTCCTCCAAAATATTGTGGATTTTGCGTAGTTACATATAATAGTATGTTTTATTTACAATTATGTTGGATAAAAATCATAGCCATGATGCGTGGCAAGAATGAAAATAAACAAAAAATGCTTTTAAAATAAAATAATTTCGTGTCCCATTGAAAAACTCACACACTTTTACAACAGTTAGTTGGCACATTATACATTTTTATCACAGATAGATATTTTTTACCCTCCACCCCACCGACTCCTAATGAAGTGAACAATACTACACAAACAGTACTACACACTCAATCCTGAGACAATATTTTTAACCCTTTCAGGCTACTTACTTCCAAAGCACAAGGATGCAAAAATATTTGAAAGCCATCTAAAACCAGTCATATTAGTATTCAATAGATAGCTCTCACTGAGTACTCTCAAATGAGTACCCATATGCCAGGTTTTCATTTAAATTCAAGCTATTTTGCATCATTTCGTATTGGCCAAATTAGCCACCAGCAGCATAAGGGAACCCATTTCATGGCTGATGGTCTCCTTGGCGAGAGTCGTCTGCACCCATCATACTTTTGAAAATAACTACAGAATCAATCGTTTTTTTATAAACTATTTCAAGGAGATTTGTGCGTTGAGTTCTGAATAACATCTCTTCTTAAAATATTGACAGAACTATATCACCAAAATCATCAGGCGGTTTTGGCTGCTACAACCATTTATAGTTTAATACACAACATCAATAAGAGCAACTTAACAAAGGTTACCATCATTACTTTTGTCCCATGATTACTTTATTTAAGCTTGCAATGTAACTTCTCTTTGAAGAAAACATTTTTCCTTATACATTACATAACTTTTGATAGAATACAAATATAATTTATGATAGACGTTGGAAAAATTGTACCTTGATTATATATTTTGGGACATTCTTTTTGGGACATTCTTTTAAGAGAGCAAGACGAGAATAGTGATATCATATGTATACAAAAAATTTCATTACACTATCAATTATTTTGTTAATTGCTCTGTCTTAAATATAAATAATGACTGATCCCTCACTTGGTTACAGTATTTAAATCAGTGTAATCACTGCATGCTCCCTTCCCCTCATCCACTCCAGAACATTGTATGTTATAACCCTCTCTCCTGCTATATCAAATACACTACTAGTAAGTGGTACTTAAGTTGTCTGTCCAACTTAATCCCTAGATAAATGAAAACAAGGGGATATGAAAGCAGCTGGTCAACTTGAACAAGCTGGCTGCTACGAATAGCCCAAAAGTAGTGTTCTGCGCATATTATTGAGCAGGTTTCTCTGTACTGTAAATGATTCGAAAGCCTCATTGGTCTTTGCCTCCTAGTGAGATCACGGTTAGACCAGATTCTAGACCGCTGACATAGCCAGGCCTTTACTATAGCACATATAGTAATTGGTCTCCTGCTACATATCCATTCTTTTATTCATCTAAGCTTAATCACATAAAACATCATAAGTAGCATTCAATTAATACTATATAACACTCCTTCAAATGTTCTTCTTTCACCTAAAATATTTTGAGATTGTCCAGTTGCTTTTGGCAGCTGTGACCATTGTTGGATTAACAGCATAAATGGATTTGTCATGTTGCATGTTTTGGGAGCAAGGACTTCACTTAACCTGATTGTCTACAACAACCCTAACTATTGTTGTAGACAATGAATTTGAATATCACGTCTAAGTCCAAGCTCAAGCTTGTTTGTGTAAATAGCTCCAGTTGCATCATGAATAAATAAAACAAGTGGATATGAAACCAGCCGGTCAACCTGAAGAGACTAACCTCATCGACTAGCCCAAAAGTCGTGCCCTGCACATGCCGGGGCACAGGTTTCTCTGTAATGTAAATGATACCGTAGCCCTGATTGGTCCTTGTTCCCTAATGACCTCGCACTGATGCCAGATCAGAGACCCCTGGCCTGTCCAGCCCTTCACTTTAGCGCATATAGCCATTGGTCTCTCGCTACATATCCATTCTTTTATTCATCTAAGGTGGCATGCTTGTGCGTCAGGCAGTTGGACAGCGCTGCAATTCCTGGTGGGAAACCCTGAGCATATATTAATACCCTAACCCTTGTGATGCTAAGTCTACCTTTTTGTCCTAGGCACAATATTGCAAAATTATTTGACAATTACTGAAGAACACGAAATTCACGCGTGTCCCAAGTATAGCGAATTTGGGAGTTTTGCATCATAGCGTATCTTTATATTAGCGTCTCTGTACCGTAGCAACCGCCGCTGACAGCGCCATCTGTCGCAAAAAAGACGAACTAATTTAAGCAGAGAATGCTTGCTGATCGGCAGTTTGATTGAGCATTCTCTCAAAAGAGGGTACCCGTAATTACATCATTTGGCGGAGTCCAGGTTGACAGAAGCCACACTACTGAGCTCTTGATCTAATGCTGCCAGAGTGAAGCAACCAGATGGACTTTCTAAATTTAGCATTTGTTTGTGTGTAAACAGGGCCGCCGGAACAATAGCTGGGCACCTATCCTTCTGGTTGCTATGTGCAACACACACTCAGTATTATGGGTTCTGTCAACCTGGACTGTGACTTTTAAATACTAGTACTGTAACTTTTAACATCAGTTAATGCTAGATTTTAAACATTCTTATCAAAATGGCGTCTCCTGAAATGCCTGTGCTAAAGGCATGCTAAAGGTGCCACTTGTTGTTGTTTTTTTATTTCAAAATGGAATGTTTATTAATGGAATCATGAACTAGTCCACAAGCCCAGAAACCGATTTTGAAAAAGGGTTTCAGCAGGGCTACGTATCTTCTATTAGATTTACTATTGGCGCTATCTAGCGGCTATCACTAAAACGAAAATAGCGGCTGCACAAGAAGAATTGACGTCAGCGCCACCAGTGGCTAGAAAAAAAGACAAACTACAGCGTTTTTATATATAGCGAAGCGGCACCAGACGCTAAGTACGCTATATATAAACACACGCGGAAATTTCGTGTTCTACAGTATCTAAACCCTGTCATGTTGGTATTCATAGGAAAGCCCTCGCTGAGTACCATCAGATGAGTACCCATGTGCCTGTGTTTCATTTTGTTTTTCAACAATTTTTTTCAAATTATTTTGTCTTGTCCAAATCAGCCACCAGCAGCACAAGGGCTAAAACAGGGTGGACTACAACCCTCTAGGTATGTTGTGGGGTCAAGCTCCTTCAGCCCCTTACACACAGGGAACACCCTAGCCTATAATGGGGGTAGACTGTGGTCCTCTGGGGTATCTGCCATAGGATCCCTCTGTCTCAGACCCTCACTAACAGGGCCCTTATCCAGAAGTGAAAGCATGGCCTTCGCTGCTGGGTCCTTGTCCAAAATACTCCGCTTGTCTTCCTGAAAACACAACAACAATAGGAAGGTGATTGATTGATTGATTGATTTTATTTAGGTATAAAAATGTACATGTACAATACAAGGTAAAACAAATAAAAAGACATAGTTACAGTGTCAGAGGTTATACATGGCATAACTATACCTCGGATACTATAGCACTTTAAGTGTCCTGCACTTATTTCCAAAGCGGTCCGGGCATGATATATCACAGCCTATTTTGGTTAAAATGGCTGAACAATGAAAGATTGTCCTCCTGAATACACAAAGATAGGTAGAGTAGCTTAACATCCTTTGTAAAATCATTTTCGACTTTTAAAGTTATTGACAAAAGTAGTATAGATCCAAACATCAATTTCCTGAGGAGTAATATGTATTGCCATTGACTGCTTACTCAACGATACAATTTCATAGCAATATCTTTAAAGATACTTCCTTCCTCGCATCAACCTAAATTGGTAAAATTAAGCAGTCAAATATAGCTGAAAAAGTGACAAAAAATGAAATTCCCAATCCAAATCCGGTACTGTTCCCTAAATATCACCTTACCTCTTCCTCCGATTTCTTTGGTTCCGGTCCCACCCTCCACACCTCTAAGGCGCTGAGCTGGAAGTGTGGCTTGCTGGAGAGCTGGGGACTGTTGTAGGTGGTACAGCGAGGCTCCGCCCTGCTGTGACCGTGACTGTACTCACTGTCCAGCCACAGGCCAAAATACTCAAACTGACCACCCATACCCTAAGAAGGAAAGAAAGAATAAATTACTCAAACTGACCACCAATACACTAAAGAAGGAAAGAAAGAACCAAGTTGCATCTTTTCAAAACTGTATACAGTCAAGAATGTCAATCACTGGATAGACAACCAGCAGATCTTGCTCAACAGCCTCAGCACGATTCATAGCCCAGGAGTTGATGAGAACCACTCAAGAGGTGCGATCTGCGTAAGTGTGTGAGTAACCTCTTCTATGTAATGAACTACGAGAGCCCTAATTCATCTGTCTCCTAGTGACGTCACACTGAGGCATGAATAGGTGTGTCCACGGCTTTCCAGTGGTAATTGGTCTATGGCGACCAATCCATGTTCTCTTCATCTAAGATAGTGTTAAGTTTGCAGCAATTTAATTAATGCGTACTTTGTACACCCCTGGAATCTGCATTCATTAAACTGCCTATCCATTATTTGGCCATGGGATCCCTATGCTAGTATCGTACTACACGCTGGCATGATAGCTTCTCATTCAACACCTGTATGCAAAAATAACACTGCCCATTGAAGAAAACTGACTGCCAAGCAGATTATTCTATATGCGCAGAATTTATACTCTTATATACAGTACATATCATTTCAAGTGATTGTAATTGTCATACATTTTCCCATTCAATGCTGGTATTTGGTATTTATCGAGTACTGGTAGTCTAGTAGGAACAAGGGGTCTATGCGCAGTGTCCCTCATAATATATTTCTGACTCACACTTTTGGAATTTTGAGGTGTTGAATTTTAACTTATCCTTTTGTTCCCCATCCCTTATCAATCATCATGAGAATTCTACTTTTTCCTATAGTCCATGCAGAGGTCTATACTCACCAGGCCATTGGACATGGTCTGCTGTGCATTATTCAGAGGTACATGTAATTGTCTTTAATTCATGTAGCTCTATGCTTTAGATGAAGAAATGAATGGATATGTAGTGAGAGACGAATTACTACATGTGCTATAGTGAAGGGCTGGACATGCCAGGGGTCTCTGATCTGGCATCACTGTGAGGTCACGAGGGAACAAGGACCAATCAGGGCTCTCGTATCAATTATATTACAGAGAAACCTGTGCGCCAGTAATGAGCAGAGCATGCGCAGAGCACAACTTTTGGGCTATTCTTTGAGGCTAGCCTGTTCAGGTTAACTGGCTGGTTTCATATCCACTTGTTTCTATTCATCTAAGTCTATACTCACCAGGCCATTGGGCATGGTCTGCTGTGCGTTATTGAGGTACATCTAAGTCTATACTCACCAGGCCATTGGGCATGGTCTGCTGTGCATTATTGAGGTACATCTAAGTCTATACTCACCAGGCCATTGGGCATGGTCTGCTGTGCGTTATTGAGGTACATCTAAGTCTATACTCACCAGGCCATTGGGCATGGTCTGCTGTGCGTTATTGAGGTACATCTAAGTCTATACTCACCAGGCCATTGGGCATGGTCTGCTGTGCATTATTGAGGTACATCTAAGTCTATACTCACCAGGCCATTGGGCATGGTCTGCTGTGCATTATTGAGGTACATCTAAGTCTATACTCACCAGGCCATTGGGCATGGTCTGCTGTGCATTATTGAGGTACATCTAAGTCTATACTCACCAGGCCATTGGGCATGGTCTGCTGTGCGTTATTGAGGTACATCTAAGTCTATACTCACCAGGCCATTGGGCATGGTCTGCTGTGCATTATTGAGGTACATCTAAGTCTATACTCACCAGGCCATTGGGCATGGTCTGCTGTGCGTTATTGAGGTACATCTAAGTCTATACTCACCAGGCCATTGGGCATGGTCTGCTGTGCATTATTGAGGTACATCTAAGTCTATACTCACCAGGCCATTGGGCATGGTCTGCTGTGCGTTATTGAGGTACATCTAAGTCTATACTCACCAGGCCATTGGGCATGGTCTGCTGTGCATTATTGAGGTACATCTAAGTCTATACTCACCAGGCCATTGGGCATGGTCTGCTGTGCGTTATTGAGGTACATCTAAGTCTATACTCACCAGGCCATTGGGCATGGTCTGCTGTGCGTTATTGAGGTACATCTAAGTCTATACTCACCAGGCCATTGGGCATGGTCTGCTGTGCATTATTGAGGTACATCTAAGTCTATACTCACCAGGCCATTGGGCATGGTCTGCTGTGCGTTATTGAGGTACATCTAAGTCTATACTCACCAGGCCATTGGGCATGGTCTGCTGTGCATTATTGAGGTACATCTAAGTCTATACTCACCAGGCCATTGGGCATGGTCTGCTGTGCATTATTGAGGTACATCTAAGTCTATACTCACCAGGCCATTGGGCATGGTCTGCTGTGCGTTATTGAGGTACATCTAAGTCTATACTCACCAGGCCATTGGGCATGGTCTGCTGTGCATTATTGAGGTACATCTAAGTCTATACTCACCAGGCCATTGGGCATGGTCTGCTGTGCGTTATTGAGGTACATCTAAGTCTATACTCACCAGGCCATTGGGCATGGTCTGCTGTGCGTTATTGAGGTACATCTAAGTCTATACTCACCAGGCCATTGGACATGGTCTGCTGTGCGTTATTGAGGTACATCTAAGTCTATACTCACCAGGCCATTGGGCATGGTCTGCTGTGCATTATTGAGGTACATCTAAGTCTATACTCACCAGGCCATTGGGCATGGTCTGCTGTGCGTTATTGAGGTACATCTAAGTCTATACTCACCAGGCCATTGGGCATGGTCTGCTGTGCATTATTGAGGTACATCTAAGTCTATACTCACCAGGCCATTGGGCATGGTCTGCTGTGCATTATTGAGGTACATCTAAGTCTATACTCACCAGGCCATTGGGCATGGTCTGCTGTGCATTATTGAGGTACATCTAAGTCTATACTCACCAGGCCATTGGGCATGGTCTGCTGTGCGTTATTGAGGTACATCTAAGTCTATACTCACCAGGCCATTGGGCATGGTCTGCTGTGCATTATTGAGGTACATCTAAGTCTATACTCACCAGGCCATTGGGCATGGTCTGCTGTGCGTTATTGAGGTACATCTAAGTCTATACTCACCAGGCCATTGGGCATGGTCTGCTGTGCGTTATTGAGGTACATCTAAGTCTATACTCACCAGGCCATTGGGCATGGTCTGCTGTGCGTTATTGAGGTACATCTAAGTCTATACTCACCAGGCCATTGGGCATGGTCTGCTGTGCATTATTGAGGTACATCTAAGTCTATACTCACCAGGCCATTGGGCATGGTCTGCTGTGCATTATTGAGGTACATCTAAGTCTATACTCACCAGGCCATTGGGCATGGTCTGCTGTGCATTATTGAGGTACATCTAAGTCTATACTCACCAGGCCATTGGGCATGGTCTGCTGTGCGTTATTGAGGTACATCTAAGTCTATACTCACCAGGCCATTGGGCATGGTCTGCTGTGCATTATTGAGGTACATCTAAGTCTATACTCACCAGGCCATTGGGCATGGTCTGCTGTGCGTTATTGAGGTACATCTAAGTCTATACTCACCAGGCCATTGGGCATGGTCTGCTGTGCATTATTGAGGTACATCTAAGTCTATACTCACCAGGCCATTGGGCATGGTCTGCTGTGCATTATTGAGGTACATCTAAGTCTATACTCACCAGGCCATTGGGCATGGTCTGCTGTGCATTATTGAGGTACATCTAAGTCTATACTCACCAGGCCATTGGGCATGGTCTGCTGTGCGTTATTGAGGTACATCTAAGTCTATACTCACCAGGCCATTGGGCATGGTCTGCTGTGCGTTATTGAGGTACATCTAAGTCTATACTCACCAGGCCATTGGGCATGGTCTGCTGTGCGTTATTGAGGTACATCTAAGTCTATACTCACCAGGCCATTGGGCATGGTCTGCTGTGCGTTATTGAGGTACATCTAAGTCTATACTCACCAGGCCATTGGGCATGGTCTGCTGTGCGTTATTGAGGTACATCTAAGTCTATACTCACCAGGCCATTGGACATGGTCTGCTGTGCATTATTGAGGTACATCTAAGTCTATACTCACCAGGCCATTGGGCATGGTCTGCTGTGCGTTATTGAGGTACATCTAAGTCTATACTCACCAGGCCATTGGGCATGGTCTGCTGTGCATTATTGAGGTACATCTAAGTCTATACTCACCAGGCCATTGGGCATGGTCTGCTGTGCGTTATTGAGGTACATCTAAGTCTATACTCACCAGGCCATTGGGCATGGTCTGCTGTGCATTATTGAGGTACATCTAAGTCTATACTCACCAGGCCATTGGGCATGGTCTGCTGTGCGTTATTGAGGTACATCTAAGTCTATACTCACCAGGCCATTGGGCATGGTCTGCTGTGCGTTATTGAGGTACATCTAAGTCTATACTCACCAGGCCATTGGACATGGTCTGCTGTGCATTATTGAGGTACATCTAAGTCTATACTCACCAGGCCATTGGGCATGGTCTGCTGTGCGTTATTGAGGTACATCTAAGTCTATACTCACCAGGCCATTGGGCATGGTCTGCTGTGCATTATTGAGGTACATCTAAGTCTATACTCACCAGGCCATTGGGCATGGTCTGCTGTGCGTTATTGAGGTACATCTAAGTCTATACTCACCAGGCCATTGGGCATGGTCTGCTGTGCATTATTGAGGTACATCTAAGTCTATACTCACCAGGCCATTGGGCATGGTCTGCTGTGCGTTATTGAGGTACATCTAAGTCTATACTCACCAGGCCATTGGGCATGGTCTGCTGTGCGTTATTGAGGTACATCTAAGTCTATACTCACCAGGCCATTGGGCATGGTCTGCTGTGCATTATTGAGGTACATCTAAGTCTATACTCACCAGGCCATTGGGCATGGTCTGCTGTGCGTTATTGAGGTACATCTAAGTCTATACTCACCAGGCCATTGGGCATGGTCTGCTGTGCGTTATTGAGGTACATCTAAGTCTATACTCACCAGGCCATTGGGCATGGTCTGCTGTGCGTTATTGAGGTACATCTAAGTCTATACTCACCAGGCCATTGGGCATGGTCTGCTGTGCGTTATTGAGGTACATCTAAGTCTATACTCACCAGGCCATTGGGCATGGTCTGCTGTGCATTATTGAGGTACATCTAAGTCTATACTCACCAGGCCATTGGGCATGGTCTGCTGTGCGTTATTGAGGTACATCTAAGTCTATACTCACCAGGCCATTGGGCATGGTTTGCTGTGCATTATTGAGGTACATGTAATTGTCGTTAATTCCCGTGGTTGAGTAAACGCCCAAGTGAGGTGCCACGGAAAACAGGAAGCAGCGAGAACAACCTGAAAATGAAACATGGAATAAGAATTCTCAAATTCTAATACTGTGGATCATATGTTATTTGAAATCCGGGCTTAGAATCTGCTATATACTATACTATGGCATAACATAAAAAATCTCTTACAGACTCTTGTATACTCACAAGCAAACTGTGACTGCACTATCCAGCTTTCTGAGGCAAATCCATCAAATATATGGCCTCCCTTGTTTATCTTTATCTGAGAATAGTTGACTAACATAACCAAACTCTAGTAAAGTATACACTACATAATAGAGTAAGACAACAACTAATCTCTCTTGTAAAGTCTTTTTGATACTCACCAGCA
>OZ012688.1:2295429-2365429 GCA_963942565.1 Maea johnstoni | reverse complement strand
AACGAAAGCAAGATGGAAAATCGATCGCTAACTTCGTGAACAAGAACACAATTTTCCCACACTAAATCATTATTGTCCACCTACCTGACTTGTCATTCCTCTGCTATATATACTTGTAAAGTAACTTGCCTCCCTTGTATGTTGTTTACTTGTTTATTCTTGCTGCCGGACGTCAATTACGCATTGAATTATATACTTGTTCAAATTGTTGACAAGTCTTATTTCGAAATGGCGCTGCCCAAGCTGTATTCCACACTACACGCAGAAATGCGATACCTACTTCCGGTTTCGCACCGGTCGTCTTCTGGCGGATATGGGCACTAGAAACGATCGTTTATAATCTAAAATCAATCGCAAACTTTGGAAATCTAAATGTTTTTATCTTATATCAATGAAATTTACTTGGTGGCCGACTTTTGGTGAAATGTGTCCTTGGATGAATTGGGGGTGGGCGAATTTGCCCAGTAATTATTTGGTAGATTAATTATAGTGGCCGAGTTTCCTAGGGCGGCCGAGATTTCACGGTACCACCACCCCTCTTAGTATAGCTAGTAGAAATACTATTTAAAGATTTACATCATCCAAAGATTGAATAACCCAGGGGTCCAGTTACACACTAGCCCGATAGCCCGAGGCTACAGAAAATTGTTTCGGGCTATAAGAATTTTTGCCTTTGTAGCCCGGCTGGCTATAAGAAAAGATTGTCGTTTTTAGGTCATACTAATTGGAATAACAATACTAGAAGCAGTGTGTGTATGTGTGTGTATATATATATATATATATATATATATATATATATATATATATATATATATATATATATATATATTTGTTGTTGTTGTTTGAGATCCGTAACCGCATTGTTCCCACGGGGTCAACTCCCAAAGGAGGACCTACGGAGATCACCCTCTACCGCCCAGGCCACTCGTCACCCCCATATATATATATATATATATATATATATATATATATATATATATATATATATATATATATATATATATATGTATGTATGTATGTGTGTGTGTGTGTGTGTGTGTGTGTGTGTGTGTGTGTGTGTAATTCAGGATAACCGTGGCAGCTCGTTTTTGATTTTGTTTTTTAATGGGACTATACAATTTTCTATCGGGCTATGAAGTTTTGGGAACCTATAGCCCGGCGGTCTTCCTCAGTTTCTTGCCGTAGCCTGACCCCTGATAACCGCTAGGAACCATCTAACCCTATTGAAAGGGTATGTACATTTCAATAGTGGATGACAATGTATAGCTTATTCAATTAGCCGACAAAATACCACCCAATTATGCTCAATCATATATAGATAAACACTGTTAACTGCACACTCTGACCTACATATAGTAGCTAGGACCAATAACAAAGGACTATGATGCTGCTTTGAAACAAGTAACATCATGCATTTAGCTCACATAGAAACACGAACACAATTAGGACATAGCTGCCCTCATCCCATTGTCTTAACCAGCAGGCCCGGGTATTTCGGTGTCATTTGGACACCCAAACCCTCAAATATCACCCTTCAGGACACCCAAAATATTTTGCAAGGAATTTTTTTAAATGTCAATTTCAAGCATATTTTCCCGTCTATTAATCTCAGAGCATTTTATATGGACATTATGCTTTATTTCAGTGACTAAATACATGTTTATGGTTGTTATCTGAGTTTACACGTATTGTGGTTTCCCTTGAAAGATAAGACGCCTATTTACAATTGCCAATTTTGGACAACAAGTTTCTAAATCCTGGCTGAGACCCTGCTGCATCCCATTGCCTGAATACTGACTCTGGTCCTCTCTAGAAGCCAGCAGGCTCTTTGATTAGATCACCTCCCCTTCTATCATGAAAACCTACCACCTTACAGGAGTCTAAATTAGCTGGAGCCGAGAGCCCAGGGCTCCCTTGAATTCTCCTGCAGCTCCCTCAAAGTACTGCAGGGGCCCCAAAGATGTACTGGTTCCTTATATACGGTTCCTTATATACACAACACCTTTAAGTAACGTTTGATGATGCAATTGGGATCCCTGGCAAAAAACTTAATTTCGTGCCCTATATATATATATATATATATATATTTATATATATATATATATATATATATATATATATATATATATATATATATATATATATATATATATATATATATATATATATATATATAATTATATATATATATATATATATATATATATATATATATATATATATATATATATATATATATATATATATATATATATATATATATATATATATATATATATATATATATATATATATATATATATATATATATATATATATGTACATATATATGTATATATATATATATATATATATATATATATATATATATATATATATATATATATATATATATATTATATATATATATATATATATATATATATATATATATATATATATATATATATATATATATATATATATATATATATATATATATGTATATATATATATATATATATATATATATATATATATATATATATATATATATATATATATATATATATATATATATATATATATATATACATACATATACATATATGGAAACAAATCAATTTCGAGCCCTGCAATCTGTAGTACTGTAACATCCATGATAACAGCAAGTATGGAAAATGTATTTTTAGCCTAGACAAACATGACTAATCCATCCCCAATACTCTACCCTGGGCAATCAATATGTAAGACTGGCAATGTTCCATACAATCTTGGCAACAACATAGCAGTTCATGTTCCGTGTATAGAATTGAAAAAAATAATTGTGCTCTGAAATTCTTTGAAAAAAATAATTGAGCCCTGATAATCAGTGAAAAAAATAATTGAGCTCTGACTCCATGAAAAAAAGAATTGGGCTCTGGCCAGATGGACCTGCACACCAAAAAAAAAGGGGTCTCAGATAATTAAGGCTGATAATGCATCTCAGAGCATCTAGAACCCTAGGCTTCTTGATCGGCCCCAGACCCCCGGCCGCAATGGCAGTGTGCCACAGGCAGACAGCCCTGCTCACCAAGAAAAGGTAAAAAAGGTAAATTGTTTTCTATAAAAAAGGAAGAATTTTCATCTGGAATAACTCATTTAGGGCTCAGATAAGGCTGAGAATGTATCTCAGAGCATCTAGAACCCTCTGGCTTCTGGGGCCAGACCCCCTGCCGCAATGGCAGTGCACCACGGGCAGGCAGCCCTGCACACCAAAAAAGGGTAAAATTTGGTAAATTGTTTTCTCAAATCAGAAAGAATTTCAGCATCTGGAATCACTCATTTGGGCCTCAGATAAGGGTGATAATGCATCTCAGGGCATCTACAACCCTTTCGCTTTTGGCTGCAATGGCAGTGCGCCACCGGCGGACAGACCCTGTGCATCAATGGCATACGGACTTGGACACCCTAGGTGAAAAAAAATTGAGCCCTCAAAATCTGGGAAAAAAATAATAATTGAGCCCTGAAATGATGAAAAAAAAAATCGAGCCATGAATCTCAACGAAATAAAAAATTGTGCCCTAACTTCCATACACTTTCATATAATTTTCATTAAGGCAAAACTTTAAAGCGTCTTCTTTAAAACCATACCCACATATTTTCATTAAAACCATTTGGTGGTTCCAATAATTGCTAGTTCTAATAAATCTATATCAATTAAGTTCAGGGAAAAAATAAACAACTGGAAACAATGTATCATTTAAGATCAATATCTAATGGTAGTAACCACTTGTTAATTTGTTAACTTCAAATCAATTGAATGAGTTTTTTCTGATGTTTTAATGCATCTTTAGGGGACCATTTTACATGTTTGTGATGTTTCCCTTATATATATATATGCACTTGAAGGTTTTTCTCATTTGATCTAGGTAAGTTGGCTGACTGCCATATTAACCCTTGTGGGCCCAAATTGTAAGTTACTGCCAATCAAATGCGGCGATGATGCATTGTGTGCTGATTCCCGCCGAAAGATTTATAGATACGCTGTTTGGAATAGCATTTGGCGGGAAACACAATACGATGTAACATCCCACGCACGTTCGCAGTGTGTTGTGGCAATCATTTTTTTCGGTTAACTTCGTCAATGTCCGTCTTAATCGTAGGTTCTATTCCCCAATTCTACTATTGATTGTTGTCATAGAATTGAGGAATGGAACCACACTTGTTAACGACATGAATGTCGTAAAAAGCCGATCAGGCCTCGTAGATCAGAGGTACCGTTTCACTGTTAACGATACCGATACCATTGGTACCGTTTCGCCAGTACCGGTACCGGTATCGTACCGTTTCGTGTCAACGGTATGCAACCCTACAAAGCTGTTCATGTGTGACAATCTTATAACATTTTTGGTCCATCATAGGCAAATGACATCAAAATGAACCTTGAATCAAGCACATTATTCTGAGTGCCAATTGCCTAAATTTCAAGCTTTATATGGGTGAGCCCGGTCCTTCTTTAAATAAATCTGATTATCTTGCATGCATATATGCTTGTATGGTTCTCTAGCTTACGTTATGTAAGCCCAAATGCCTACAAGTGTGTGGTATTGGAAGGGTTTAAACAGAGTATATCACAACTATATACCGAATACATACATGGTATACTTTCAAATAGGTCTCTACCTGTGATCTATTTCAAATAAATCCAACACCTGTTCCAACACTTTATCACATAATTAAATATACCATTTTCCAGATGTTTTTTATCATACTGTGATACTGCCATGCCGTACTAGGTCCTTAACCACATGCCATGTTCCTTACGGTGAACGACAGCAGACAGTCTTTTAGGGATCGGGGATTTTGACAAACATTCATATAGGGGGAGGTGTTAAGTATCACAATGCTCTTTGTTGGAAAAAAACAAGTAAACTTGGTTTACATGTGGGATTCTAGGAGTTGAGGGTTGCATTTCAGGGCTCAACATTAAGAAAAAACTTCATAGGCCCAGCAGGGCTAGTTACCAAAACTTTTACTAGCCCTGAAATATTTTTGCTAGCCCTGATAGGCTGATATTAAT
Organism: Maea johnstoni; assembly: GCA_963942565.1. Lineage (NCBI taxonomy): Eukaryota > Metazoa > Annelida > Polychaeta > Spionida > Magelonidae > Maea > Maea johnstoni. Next base: position 2,360,388 of record OZ012688.1, on the reverse strand, counting down.
GACAACTCTTTTCAAAAAGTGACCTCTGTTGATATCATAGCCTCTGTTGATAACATGAGAAGAATACAGTTTATTGTAGTAAATTGAGTTAAATTATCATCCAGGTATGCAGAGCCAAAGGTGGGCTTCATATTTTTTAAGCGCTGATATTCTAATTCTATCTAGCCCCTCAGGGCTACTCACAGGTAGAATTTACTAGCCCTGACTTTCAATTACTAGCCCCGGGCTACAGGGCTAGCCTTAACGTCGAGCCCTGCATTTGTGTGAGGGTAAATTATATGTGTATGACAGGAAAACAAAGGATGGGACAGACTCTAGATATTTGATAGGATATCTGTATGTGTAGCAGAGTCTCACCCAGGATTGGGAAACAGGGGGTCAAAACTGAGGATTTACGAAATTTTGGGGGTCAAATGTCAATTACACAATTCGCAAGAATGACATACAATTTTACCATACCAACATAATGTAGTGATGATAGGAAGACACAAGGTTTGCTTCTTTACATCATTTAATGTATGAGTGAAACTTTTGAAATATGTTATTGGACTCAACAAATACAGGAAATCAAAAACAAATGCAACTGGGTGTCATCTTACTGGTGTTTGGAAGTCAAGATGACTCCCTGACTCGATCCTGACTGAGTAAGTCCCTGATGTGAAGGACGAGAGGTCAAACTTCTGATTCCGATTCTGATTCGGTACAGAGCAGACTCCATTAAGAGTATTTTGCTCCGGGTGAGAGTGTCGGCTTAATTGTCTATTTCTCAATGTCAGTCCTTCTTTGAACTGGTCAAGACTTGCTGTCTATCGGTAAAGAGTTCCAGTCTTTTATGGTACGAGGGAAGAAGGAATTGGCATAGCTAGAGGTGTTTGTCGTATATTGTCTGTAGCTGTTGCTGGCACCTGATCTGGTTCTGCTGCTGGATTTTGTTATGTACTTCTTGGCAGGGATAGCTTTTAGGTCATTTATTATTTTGAACATCATGGTCAACCTGGCATAATGTAGACTAGGAGATTTGCCCCCTTAGGCTTTCTGTACCGTTGCCATGGGGGCAAGGGTCCTGCTGTTGAAAATTATGGAACATGATACATGCTGAAGCACTGACAGATTTGAATGAAATAAAACTTACTTGTATTTGAAGCCCAGTGGTTATTTATCATTTCAGGCAATATTTTATTTTACTCACCTCCTCCTTTTTGGAAAAATTTTAACTTTTTATGGAGGAACATTGAAGAAGGCCTCCCAATCCGCAAAATGCCCGCTAATTCTCGCATTGTCACACTAGTTGTTGCGTTATCTTCAAGGCACCAACACACGTCCACGTGCCAATCCAGGAAACCAACAATGGAACTTAATAAGGCCTACATACAATAGTACCGCTACGGCGACCAAGAAACATGTTAGAAAAAACACTTTTATACCGGTTTAAGAACTTCATTCAAAAATTCGGCCCTTAGGAGCCTTTATTAACTTAATACAGTCAAACTTATCCATTGAACTAGTGATGGATTGTTTTCTTTAAAATAAATACAGACTCATGTTCAAATTTTTTACACTGCAGGACTAGCTCCGTATAGGGAAGGCCCATTAGAGCAACAATAGCATAGGGATGTTATGTTCCGGCAGGGAAGGTCTAGGCGTAATGCCTTCTTTCTGAAAGAGGTACCCAGTCAATTATTAAAGCTTGGGAGGGAACAGACCGATGAAGGATGCATGACAAACAGGGAGATAGGAAGCATGTAGGGAGTCAAATGCCTGAGGTTGATGAGTGGCCTGGGAGGGAATGGAGCATTCTATAGGTCCTCCCGACCCCAGGGTTTCGACCCTGCGGAATAAATGAGGTAACGGATCCCACACAAACAAACAAACAAAAATGCACACATGTACATGTACATACATCCATATGAATTTTACAATCAAACCTACTGTTTTTAAAAACAAAGTCAAAGAGTTTACTCATTCAAGTCCAATGAATATATATCATTTTGAATCTCACAAAGCTATGTCATTGCAGTAAGTTTACATTAAGGCTTTAAGCATCATGTAAACAGAAGGTATTCTTGTCACTTGAACACTTGTGTATTCACCTGCAATTTTTCTGCTCCAAATGAGTTGCACTGCTCCCCACATATCTTCTTGAAAATCTCGTTCATCTGTCCATGCTCATGTTCTGTGAAAAGATCCTTGACGTTCTTAAATTCCTCGCTCACACTTAATGACAGACCCATCTCGAAGCTAGGTTTGCTAGAAAAGTCCAACCTGTCACTGTCAGCTGTCAGTGTCTCTGTTTTGCAAGGTTCATTCAGTAAGCATAAAATCAATGTAATAGGAAGTAAAAACGGAAGTGAACAAAATCTAAAGATACGACGACGACCGCAAGGCGAAACGGAGTAGCTGTCAAAGAATTTCAAAAGTGTCAATATAACAAGACATGCGTATATATGATTGTCAAAAATCCCAAATTTATGAAATTTCGTAAATGTATATGAGTTGTTCCATGTTTTGATGGATATGAATATTTATGGCACGACTTTTAAACCTACCAATTTATATTCCATGTTACGGAAATACATTCTTACTTTTAGATGCACTCAATTCGAGCATGCGCATAGCGCCGGCCGCCATTTTCAAATTAAAGGAAAATAGACTGATGATCAGATTTATATTCTTTTCTGTGTCACAACACACTGCGCAAATTAAAACATGGCACTACCGCCTGAAAAGGTAGCAGAGTTAAAACAGATTATACACAACCACTTGTCACAGGTAAGATAATCTTTATGTCACCTCTTTGATTATGTTTAGTCTAAAGTAAAAGTTTAGATGATCATTTTGACAGTGACAGATTGAGTCTGAGACTTGGCCCATCCCCCTCAGATTTAGCCTAGATTTTCAGACTGTCATACACAGGGGCTTGTATCGTTGAGCGGTCACTCGTGAGTCTGAGGCTGGTACTATGAAATAGAGCTATATTACTAGTACGGCTGTGACTACATGCTAGTGACCACTCAACGACACAAGCCCCTGTGCTGTCATATGTATTTTTTCTGTCGTGTTTTTTCTGTTTCCAGGTACCGATACTCTGCCCGAAAATACCGGTAATAAACCGTATAAATAGTAGCCGGTATTTTTTTACCGGTACTATGAATAAGCCGCCTCGCTGCTGATATAGCAGGCAAGGCGGAAAAGAGTGCAGAGACGCGGGATCGGCGGGAAAATACATCGCTATCGCGTCATCCAGTGCCGGCCGCCATTGAAACTGCACTACGATAGATACTAACGCGCGCAGTAGTACTTGGAAAAGTGTGGAAAGGGCCACGCTATGTATTTTACATGGTGCTAGTCCAGCCCCACCACACTTTTCCAAGCACTAACGAATTTCGAAAACATCGACAAAGTAAAGAAAGTAACCAGTATTGGTACCGTTAGAATACCAGAACCGTATAAAAGATACCGGAACCGTACCATACCGTATAATTTTAACGGTATGGACCCCTACCCAGGAGTGAACGTAACGATTTCCTATGAAATAGTTCCATTGATTTCAGTATCGTCTCCGTGAGGGTTAGGACTTCGAGACCGTAGAGAGCTCTAGGTATTACGTAAACGTTGTATAGATGTAGCGAGATTTCCGCAGGGAGTCCGTTTGTGCCATGTAGACCAGGACCCATCAGAGCATAGAGGGTACGGTTTGCAGTGGAAATACGATTTTCGATGGTTGGTAGTACGGACGAGTTCCTGTTGCGTGTAAGGCCCAGGTGAACGAGTTCTTCGACGATAGGAAGTTCATTGCCATTTATTTCAATCTTGATGTTTTCCTTCAGGTGTTTTAGTTCGGTTTTGGATTTGTAGTTGAATGGGATCACCACTGACTTGGTTGGGTGCAGGACATAGTGCTCCTTGTTGGCGTAGTCCGTAACCATGGACAGTGTGGCTTGGAGACTACGGGTCTGTGTCCAGTATTAGCATATCGTCTGCACAAGTTGGTGTGGTTATTGATATGCTACCGATGTGGTACCCGGTCAGTGCCTTATCTACTGTTTCCAGAATGTCGCATTGGTATATTAGGTAGTCGTCGGGGATGGAGACTTTCCCTTGTCCGTTCCCTTGTAAGACAAAAGTTGCAGTCCCAGTCCAAACAGTCAAACCACCATGGAACCCTGACATCGCAAAGGCACTAAAACAATCAAAAGAGGATCACTTTAAATGGGACCAAGCTGGCAGACCAAATAAAGGCCACCCTATGCATACTGCCCGTCAAAATGCCAGGAAATTACTCAGACGAACCCAAAGACAACAAGCAGCTTGTGAAAGACACAAGAATCTCAATGTACTTATGACAGCAAAAAAAGACGACTCGAGGCTCTTTTACAAAATCATTAACAATCAACACAAGATCATCCAATACAAAAGAACTTGTCCTGGACAATTACCTTTACACAAACAACCTCCTAACAGCATGGGACAATCACTTCACCAGTTTAGCAACTCCAGCACTTGCTGAAAATTTTGAAACTGAAAGGCAGGGACAGGCCCTGTCATATTGACAGAATAAGTCTCTAAAATAGACCAATGAAAGTTGGTGCTTTTTACCAGGTCACAGCCGAGCTGAAGAGCTTTCATTGAAGAAATTCTTTTGCACACGGCACAAGAATCCAAAACCCCCCCTGAAATGGGTATATATTGGAGGACCATTTGGCGTGATTTGCCATGATTGGGTACCATCTACATTAGACCAGGAGACTTGCCCCCTTAGGCTGTCCGTACCATTTGCCGTATAGGGAAGGCCCGTCAGAGCAACAATCGCATAGGGCCGTAACGTTACAGCACGGAGGGTCTACATCTACATGGATCTGTCATATATGGTAAAGCTGAAAATGCTCAGAGTGCTCGATAATAATTCTGCTTTCCCCTTCAACAAATGATATCACTAAGTTGCGACTGTGTAATCTGTGATAGGATTCTGTTTCACCACATGATATCTTTCATTGCCATTCTTTGTCCATAGGGGTCGCCTTTGCTTGTACTTTACGGAAATGTGCACATAGCTGGCAATTTTCTTACAAATTAATTTTAGGTAACTGATGAAAACCGGCAAAACATTTTTAAAGGTATCAGTGTGTCACAACTGGTCACGCATTGCCATAACTGCTGAGCTTGCTTTGCAAGCTACTGCACCACACTTATAAGTCGGTTTACTCAAAAGAATATGGTGATTCTTCTGGGAATAGGAGCTAGGTACTCTTCTTAAAGGGGAACTTGGGGAAAAACACATCATAGGTTTATATGAAAGTTCATGAACATAGCTCAACATCTGTCATAAACAGAGAAGCCCTAGAGCTCCACACAAAGAGAAATCTCAAATTGCAATTAGTGAATAGCACCTTCACTGAGGCAGGGCAGCCGCCATCTTGGATCTGAGTCAACTCATGCTGCTGTAGTCTATGTAAATGGGTGGCAAGCAGCTTAGTGGGTGTATTAGATAAAGCCAGTAGCTCTGTCTAGGAGGTAGATATTTCACTGCTCTGAAGCACATTCAAGATGTTTAGGTATGCAAATCCCTACGACTTTGAACCAAGAGTGGCTGAAGGTGATCAGGTGGATTATATGGACATAGTTCAAGGTGTTGATGAATTTGATGGTCAAGATGTGGAAACAGAGGGCTGGCGCTTAAATAGCATGTTGTGGTGCACCTGTCAGACTTCTTTCCTTCTTTAAATTATCAGGCCCCTTCCAAAGGTATTCTTGACATTTCTTTTCTATAATCTTCATGAATATGTACACAATTACTAAAGGAAATGAAGATGATTGCTGTTCCCAGTACTGCTAGTCACTTCCTGTGTTTACTACCTTGTGTCCCATGGGGTCTAGATGTGTAATGCCAATTGGACAAGGTCAATTACCCTGTGTGTCCCTTTCCTTTACTTACTTTTGTTATTACCCTAGAGACCTAGACATAAGACAAAACCTCAGTTGTAACACAACTAACAAAATCCTGCACAGTCTATTCTCAGTGGATTGATAAAGACCATGTTGAGGTACCTATGAAAATTGCCATTCACCCTGAAAGTTAGCTGTTAGGGTTGCTAAAGTCTGTACATCAGATCATAATAATGAAGAGTATGATTATTAATCATAAGTCATTAAGAGAAGGTTGGTAATGAGTAAATGAAAATGTCATTTATCCTATCATAAATAAAAGAAAGGGTCATTTGCATTTTGAGATATTTTGATTTCAACCTTCCTCTATATTGCAGTACTATTTAGAAATGTATTTCTTCCTAGTGAAAATGGGGTCATGACTGACTATAACCTTAGCTGTTTCAATTTTGTAAGTTAGGGAATGATATTTACCCTTTTCATGCTGGCTTAATATTAAACATTTAATGCATACACCTGTGCTTATATTCGTTGAGCAACTGAATGAAGGTAAATCATGTTGAGACTAGTAAATGTATACCAATAAAGTAAATAAATCCCGAAATTGATAAATTGCAAGATCACTTCTGCTTGAAATAAGAGATTTATGAAAATTGGTTACCAGATATTATATCCTTGAAGAAAGTAAGACTAGATGCAATAGGAGTCGCATGGAGCATGATAAAAGGTGTATCAATTGTGACTGTTTCTTTTTTTGAAGAAGTGTGAGAGATTATGCACACCTATTTCACAAGTACCCAAACCTTCTAAAAAAGCATCCCTCTTCAGAACCTTGTTAACTGTACTCTGAAGTAATCCTGACTGCAGTGTGTGATTCCTGACATAATCCTCGTCAGTGAAGTGGTCTGAACATACATATGCATACTTCAGGACAGGTGGGTTTAAAAGTTTCATGGATGCTAACCACTGTTTTTGTCTAAATTTACTACTAGGAAATCTATGAAAGCTTTCTCCACTACCGTGTCTTTTTTTACAGCCAATTGCTGCACATGATTTCTTGTTTGATATATACGTTTTTATGCAACTTGTGCAGAGAGCTCTTGTCAGGAGCACTGCTGTTAGATACACTGCCCAGAGGTAGCTTGGAGACAGGATGTGATCCCTGCCACCCGATTGTGTCACAGCTGATAGCACTTGAAAAACATGGCCGCACCCAGTGGCTGGCAGAGGCTGTCTAGGAGGATGACAATACGCAAAAATCTCCCCTCACGGGATCACTGAGAGAAAAAGAATGGTAGCATCCTGTTCTTGAAATGTATAACTTTCATATAAGTTGATATGTTTGTGAGCCTTTAGGGCCCCTTTAAAGGGGCCCTAAGGGCTCACATACATATCAGCTTATATGAAAGTAATACACTTCAAGAACAGGATGCTGCCCTTCTTTTTCTTTCAGTGATCCGATGAGGGTAGATTTTTGCATATTGCAATCATCCTGCCGAGTCTCGCGCAGCAGCCATATTTTTCAATTGGGTGGCAATCTGCCCCTAGCTCTGTGCTTCCTGCCCCTAGCTCTGTGCTTATCTTATGCACCACTAAGCTCCTTTGCTACCCAATAACACTGACCACAGCAGGGGGTGATGACCCGGATTCACAATGGCAGCGGCCTTGGCTCAGAGGAGGTGCTATTCACTAATTGCAATTTTAAATTTCTCTTTTTGTGGAGCTCTAGGGCTTCCCTGTTTATGACAGATGTTGAGCTATGTTCATGAACTTTCATATAAACCTATGATTTGTTCTTCTCCAAGTTCCCCTTTAAGATTAAGGTGATAGTCTAGTACACCAAGATTATCACCACTAGGTGGTGTCCTTGGCTGGCCCCTAAGAATGGATATCAAAACAAAAGATGACACATGAGCCGTGTTTACTCGCCACAAATCCCGAGCTGGCAACAATCTATTGTGGTCACCTCGAGAGCACAAAAGGCAGGGCCCTTGGGGTTTTCCTCGTTACATTGCTCCTGAACGACATGGCTGTCTGCTTTAACCATGCAGATTCCTTCGAGATAGACCATTTTGACCAAAATTTTCATCTCATTTTTTGGCTGAAAGTGAATAACGATACTGTCTTCGAAGCCTGTATTTTAGAATATGACAGATATGAACCCCGTCTAGGTGCAAGGTCATGTCACAGGTACCTTGAATTCTGACAGGACCTGAAAATCAGCATTTACTATGTAAACCATGTGCTGTTAGTAGGGATGGGGATCGTTGAGAATTCTACAGTTCGGTTCGGTTCTCGGTTTTGCTTCTACGGTTCGGTTTTATCACGGTTTCCTAAACGGTTTATTTATGACATTTCTTGGATACGAAACTACGCAATGGAATGCGTGGCTGAACTTGCCTGAACTGAAAAGTTCTGGAAAGTTCCTATATACTAGCTCCCTGGCCACTTTCTCTACGCTCAGAAGGCTTCTGAGCATAGTGAAAGTAGGAAGGGTACCAGACTTGAGAGATTTTGAAATGGCTGTTTGATCGTCGTGCTTGGCAGACATTGTCAGGCCAGCAAGGAGGTAGGTGCTGACAGTTTTATTACGCCTCCAGGAACCCTGTGCATGCATAGAAAACCGAACCGTGTAGAGGGAGGTCAGGTTTTTGACTGGTTAACCGCAATGCTCAGGCCGGTTTCACATATGAACCGGTCCGCGGTCCCCATCCCTAGCTGTTAGTAATTTTGAGGCTTATGGGAACATTCAAAAATGTTTTTAAAATACTTATTGTGCAAACCCCCTGTAGAGGTAGGACCTTGCACCTTACCAAAGACATGAATAATCATATGGTAGACTCTCATTTTCAAGTAAAGGGTAAGTCTTGACATTTTGCCAAAAAACGAAACACATCCAGATATGTTCTTTAACCCTTAGAGCGCTGCGCAACATTGTATACACTTGCTCTCCATGCTAAGTTATTTTGACGTACTCTCAGGGGAGCATGGATTTCAACATGGGGTACTCTTTAGGGTTGTTTTGTTATGTATATAAACATCAAAATAATGATATAAAAAAATAAATTAACATGAATTGAACTAAAACAATTTTGTTTACAAAATAAATGTGAAAAAAACACAACAACAATCAACTCTTTATTAAACCTGAAAATTAAAAAAACAAATTACTACACATCATATTCACATCATTGTTATCAAATAACATCAAATACAATTTATTATGTGATTAAAAAACGTTTCAATCATGTTTATGTTTGGGGGATGCAACCTCACCTTCAATTTCACCTTTGGGGAATGCAACCTCACCTTGCAAATTACGTTTAGGTAAGATTGCATCCCCAAATCCCTAAAAAAATTAGATAACATATTCATATGACCCTATGTTGACCCCATAGAGTCTCTCTTTCATAAATGATAGGGAATTCCCCTATTATTTATGACGTGTATAACGGCATTCCAAAGAGAATTACTCTCAAAACCGCAATTTGAATTCGTGCCGTAAATCGGCGTAATCAAATTTGCGGTACAAAAAAAATCTTTTTTTTTTTTATTATTTGAATTATTCTGACAATTATCTACATACACATATGTGTATGTTGATAATTGGTGGAATATTTCTATCGGAAGGGCCGTCTTGCTTCGAGGGTTCTGATGCGAAGCATAAACAATGCGCCGCCATCTTGGCCTCGCTCTCCGAGCTCACGCCAGCTCTATAACCTTGCTGGATTTTGTCCAAGTTGGACCGGTAAGTATGCGAATTTTAATATGATACATTGGTAACTTATACATAAGTTACCAATGTATCATATTATGATGATTTTGTGAAATTATTGTATGTACTTTCCTTCGTTTCAGCCTCGGATCGGCTATCAACGAAATTCAGAAATGTTGCCGGTACATACTTAGTTAACTGCAAATTGAATTCTTGCTGTAAATTGGTAAGAATTCAATTTGGGCTGCGAATGATCTCAGGTTTTTTATATATATATATATGTTATTCTATCAATTATCAACATACACATATGTGTATGTTGATAATTGATAGACTATTTACATCGCAACGGCCGTCTCGCTTCGAGGGTACGAAATCGAAGTGTTAACAATGGGCCGCCATCTTGCCATCCGTGTATGAGCGATCGCCCGCTCAATAACTTCGCTTGACTTTGTCAAATTTGGACCTGTAAGTATGCGAATTTTAATATGATACATTGGTAACTTATTCATAAGTTACCAATGTATCATATTATTTTATTATACCTCACTTGAAGATAGTAAGCCGTGATTGGCTGACTTAACAGTGAACAATCATCATGTTGCCTGATGCCATCAGTGAGGGCTTCATGTTACCCGTTGCCACTAGCGACTCCTAGCGGCTAGCGGGGAACGTGTGAATCACCAGTCATCTCTGACCTTGCTTTGTTTAAATTACAAATGGGGTTTGTTCAGTATAATAAAACAAATATGCCATGCCAGTGTGGGTAACATGATGGAATGTTTCCCCTCAGGAGGATGGTTTTCCCTCGGGCTCCGCCCTCGGGAAAACCATCCTCCCTCGGGGAAACATTTCATCATGCTACCCCCACTGGCATGGCATATTTGTATAATGGCTTTATTAAGTTATTGCACGTATTTATACACTTTTCAGCCTCTAAAAGCTGCTAGTGTAATTCACGCTATGCCGGCGGATATCGTCGCCAACCGCGGAGCGTCTTTCGATATCTGGGGCGGAATTATCTGCCAACAGCGCCATAAGGGTTAAGGGTGCCGCATTACCTCAAAATAGTCATTTATTGAAAAGTTTATACCATTATTCTGTAACTATGAGATGTAACCTTTACAATAGCATAAGTGTCGCTGTCTTCATTAAACTCAGTTTTCAGATATTCAAGTTTTTAAAATGACCCGTGTATCGAATAGGGTTCTACCTTAAGGTCCTTCAGTATGTAGCATAGCGGCGCCACTGCATGGTCTCTTTAATCGGCTGCAGATGGGGTGCAGCCGTCCTGACCGCAGACACCCCAATCTCAAGCAAGGGTGCGTTTTTTCAACCTTGACCACATTCATGCCTGTGATCCCAAACATTGACCTGGTTAATTAAGGCATTCTCCTGTGTTCCGAGTTATTTAAAAAATAGCCAAAAGTGAACTGCTGGTGGAAAACCAATTAAAAATCAAAGAACGTCTCCTTTGCAAGCCCTATTAATGCACGACTGAAATTAAGTTTATTTTGGTCACAGGCAATTTCAATCTTAATTTCTATATTTATATATGTATATTTTCTATGTATCCAAATATATTACAGCAAAGGAATTTTGAGTGGTTGAAAATGAAATACTACAGAAACTGTCTGCGATGTGCGCATAACAGACAGACACACCACTAGCAACCAATAACTAGTGCTAGTACGATCAATCGGCGGCTCGAGCTATTGCTCGTATCGCAGCCGGCGGCGAGCAGTCGAGTCGCCATTACTGCTCGCCGAGTTCGGCGAAAATGTAAATAAAGCCACATCGTCAATTATCCGCCACCTTGCTTACGTCTTACCCACGTGGGATCCCATCGAGATCGCACGATAGCAGGACGTGATTGACCTAGGCAGGCATGGGCCTGTTCTAATTAGCGTGATTGACAGCAATTAACGTTGCTCATTGGCTTAGGCAGGCATGGGGCGGTTCTAAATTAGCGTGATTGACAGCAATTTATTTTGCTCAGCTGTTGATTTCACCGCATGTGCAATGAGTAGTTAGGGCTCGTAATATGTCGATTAATCGCTCGGCAGTTTCAGCGATTGCTCGAGCCGTTTTTTAGTGGCGAATCCGAGCACTATCAATAACTACCATTCTCCGCTCTACATTTAGAACCAACCCTTGTTTTACTGCATAGAAAACAAGGTCCAGTGATTTGCCGTAACAGTACCAATTTAATTCACAAGTATGCCGTTTTGCGAATTTCAGATAAACAACAACTCGAAATTCTAGTTTTATTGGCGTTATATGTACCTTGTATTACTGCGCACAGACATACCACAATCGTAATTAATGAGACAGTTGCTAGCTCGAGTGTGGGGCCATGAAACCCGTCCAGCGACAATGCAAATGGCGACCGAGTGAGTATTTTGGTACACATGATCACTTCAGGCATAAACTGTATATAGAGTTGGCAGCATGATACATGAGTTTATTTTGCGGTATGCCTGTGGGTAAAATTGGTTACAAACAAACCCATATTGGACTTCAAAAACCTTACTGTTGCATAATTTGGTCGTCAAATTTAAACGTTTGGATGTTGTAATTTTCCCTTTATTTTGATCAATATTTTCGTTTGTTTTGCACTATCCAGCAGTTTAATGTTATGGTTTTCATGCAGGTTGGGTGTCCTCGTGCTCTGCACCTATGCATTATATATACCCTCTGATATGATGGGCATACAGCCTGATACAGGCTTTATTCTAGGGAAGTCGGTTAACACTTTTTAAGCCCTTACTGAAGCACCTTAAGCCTAGATCTACCCACTGCTAACTGGGTCTGCAGGTATGAAAGGGCATAGGTGACTTCACCTGAGAAGAACACTGTGTGCCCCAAGCAATAGCTCGGAAAGTGGGCTGTGTACTCCCATGTCAAGAGAATGTGGTCAAATAGATTTCTTATCAGTGTGTCTTATCCAGGATTAAGAAACTTGGTGTCCAAGATTGGTATTGGTATACTTTTTGGGTGTCCTATTTTTAAGGGAGACAACAATATATTCAGATTTAACAAACGCAAACTTGTTTTAACTCATTACAAAATGACAATACCCTAAATTGCAAAGTTATATGCAAGTTACATTGAGCAGAAATATTCAATAGTTTGCTTGAAACTAAAATTTTCAGAAATTCTCCATAGAAATATTTGAATGTCTTTATATGCTATTTTTGAGGGTTTGGGTGTTCAAATGATTCCAAGACAGCCTGGAAGCCTGTTCGTTAGTTCCAATATTCTATGTATGTGTAGCATGGTCTTAGCCAGTAGGGCGTCTGGGTGTCTTTTTGGACACCCAAACCCTTAAAAAGCATCCCTCGGGACACCCAATTTTTTTGTGAGGAATTTCTTCAAATGTCAATCTCGAGCATAAAAATTGAATATTTTCATCTCCATATCATTCCCATGACATTGTTTAAGGATATCATGCCTTATTTTGATAAATATTTACATGTTTATGGTTGAAATTTGAGTATATTGTTGCCCCCCTTAAAAAAATTGGATGCCCAAAAATTTAACAATTGTCAATTTTAGGCACCCAGTTTCTAAATCCTGGCTAAGACCCTGACGTGTAGTTTAACCTTTAAGTGTGCATTTGGAATGTGAATGTTAGTGCAATACCTCTTAGCCCTAGCCTGGCTAACCACATTGCCCTAGTGAAAAGTTTGTATATATATATGTCCTTTCAGTGTGAAACCATTTTGTTACATAATTAGGCCATCCCCAAAACCCTGCAAAAGTAATTATTTTCCACGGCCAATCTCTTTAATAAAGCAAATTATGTATATAATGTGTATGGGCAATTCGTTCACACAGTTACATTGCTTGCACACTTTTTCAGAGTGATACAACAAATACTAGATATATACACTGTAACTTTCTTTTTTCAGGTGGACATCCAATCACACATCCAAGATGCTCTCTCCGAATCCATTCAAGGTGAAGGTCGTCTGGACGAGACTGCTCAGCTTAATCAGGAAGAGCTTCTTGGGCTTCTCCGAGACCGGGGCGTCATCGACAACGTTATGCAACACTTGAAGTTTTCCGACTCCAACCAGGGGACTTTCACTCAAAAACCTGCCACTCATTTCATCGACCAAGATGACAAAGTCAAGGCTGTGCCTTTGAAGAAAGGTAAGACTAGTACTGTACTCAAATACATCTGGAGTATATATATATATATATATATATATATATATATATATATATATATATATATATATATATATATATATATATATATATATATATATATACATATATATATATATATATATATATATATATATATATATATATATATATATATATATATATATATATATATATATATATACATATATATATATATATATATATATATATATATACACATATATATATATATATATATATATATATGTATATATATATATATATATATATATATATATATATATATATATATATATATATATATATATATATATATATATATATGTGTATGCAAAAAACCTGCCACTCATTTCATCGATCAAGATGACAAAGTCAAGGCTGTGTCGTTGAAGAAAGTTAAGACTTAATGCATTTTGTTAACCCAATTGCATTATTTAAAAGTTTATTTTGAGTGTTTTCTATAAATAAAGTGGCCTGAAAATGTAAAAGCATATGCCTTTTTGCAGGTGAGTAGGTAGTTTTTTCGTAAAGGGTCTTCAGAATTACGTCGGCGCTAAATCAAAAGTTTTTTTTTGAAATTCTGGAATGTCATTTTTGTTTTATTTGCCAAAAAATTAGTCGGCGAATCTGTAAGACAAAAAATCAACTTGGACTGGCCTTACATGCCTGCGCCGCCATAAACGCCTCACTCTTTTGGTGATAGCTCTCTTGTAAAAGCAATTTTCAGAAAAATGTCTAAAGGAGAAATGTTGATCAAAATAAAAACTCACAAGTCTCCTTCAAATATTTTGTGAATTCAAGATTAATTTTTAAGTTACTTTCAAAAGTATTGAAGGTCCAGACAACAACTGTTAAGGAGATCTCCAGGCATGAACAGGTGAAATATGATCATACACATATAGAAATAGCTTGATATTAAAGCAATATCTAGAAAATATCCAAGATTGAAATTGTCATCTCAATACTTTAATTGAAAGGTAAGAATGGGTCATTCATCATATGCAAATATTAGAAAATATAAGGGTTATAAGGCAAGGCAATACCCAAAGTTTTCACTTGCCCTCCAGGGCTAGATTCCCCAAGTCTTACTGGTCCTGACAATAATTTTCCTAACAAATAGGGTGAGGGTACTGATACGGGTATCATTTCAAAAAGTACCGTATCTTACAGTTTCATTCCTTAAAGGTACTCTTGAATGATGATAACCATCGTAAAGTTAACATTCATCAGGGATTGTCCAGGATCCTAAACATGACTATTCATGACAACATTTATAATGAAAATCCTCTGAACAGCATTGTTGAAAAACCGTACTATTTCATTGGTACCAATACTGACACCGCTAGGTGACAGGAAATGTACATATATAAGGCCATGAAAAAAATATTGTTTGTTTCCTGTAACGGCCTGGAAAAAAATAGGGTAGGTAGGTTGGTAAAAATAAATTTCTTTCATTTTTCTTTTGGTCAAAAATGTGTGTTTGATGCATGTTTTACGTTGATTGGGAGCTGGGAGGGTAGTAAAAACTTTAGGGTAGGGTTACAGGAAACAAACAACTTGTTTTAGGCCTATTAAATCCAGAAGTTAGACACCTCAATTATAACTGTCTACAGGCAGCGATGATGACTTTCGTGAATGTCTTTCCACTTTGGCTGCTGACATTCTCTATGTAGCTTTCACAACCTTCAAGCTCTCTACAACACTGCCAAACACAACATGCTTGCCATCCATCTTGAGATATCCCTAATCCCTAAGGCATAAAAATAAAGTTGTGTGTTTCCTGTAACCCTACCCTTAACAAGTTTTTATTTAAAAAAATCCCTACCCTTAAGTTTTTTCCGCCCTCCCAACTCCCAATCAACGTAAATCATGCATAAAACACACATTTTTGACCAAAAGAATAATCCCCCAAAAATAAAATTTTCACTTGCCTGCTTAGGTTAGCCTGGTTCTTAGGCAAAATTAAGTATAATGTCACAACCATTGATATTATAGATTAGATGGAAAGTGTATTTGATGTCTCTATCAAACTATAGATCGCAGCACAGTTCTTCAGGTTTCAAGTTTGAAAGTCATGTATTATCAAACACAGCTCTAGTGGGTTACATGGCTCCCCCTTTAGGATTTATACAGAACTAATTTTGAACTAGTGATGAAATTTACTATGGGTAGATGGATGAGACTCTGTAAGATCAGCAGGATACATCCCTTATTTGGGTATAGAAATAAAAGAATCTAACATTTGGTGTACCTTAAGGTATTCTTGAACTCTTAGGGCTTTATGTAAGTGGGTCTTTATTTGTCCTTATATGATACTATGCTGGATCAAACACCCCCTTGATAGCATGCACGCCAGGAATGTAAGATATGCCATTCATTCCACAATAGACATTTCTCTCTGTTAACTAGGGTTGGGAATCGGTTGCAATTTCATAATCGATAATCAGTTACAGCCAACCGATCGATTATCGATCATAATCAGTTCATCGCACTCTTTCGGTAATTGGGTACAGGCCTAGAGTGCAAAATTTGAAACATGTGCACCTTTTGTAACACTCCTTAGAAAGAGTGAAAGTGCACCAAATAAGCTCTTACGATCTGCTCCAGCTTGCATCCCCAACATGCATAATTTGGATTGGTACCTGAATACCAGTATATGATTCGTAAGACCAATAATCTTTTTACATTTTGGAACACTTTTACTACCTTTTCACGTGTTTTGGAGCTTAAGTTTCATTGCGAGAAAGCTGACAACTTGCCGTTTTTTAGTTTCATGTTTCGCCGCTAGGTGTCGTATTTTCCGATTATTATCGATAACCAGTTTCATTATCGATAAATCATTATGAAAGAGGCAACCGAGTAAGCGTCGATTATAATCGATGATCGTCCCAACACTACTGTTAACCCATTCATGCTATATATGTGTGTGTATATATATATATATATATATATATATATATATATATATATATATATATATATATAGCATACATGTCTGTGCGTGTCCATGTGTGTTAGTGAATGTGTGTTCAAACTGTACATAAGTATAGTGAATTATAGTTTTGAGGTGTGAATATTACGACATGATACAGTATTCAGGTTCAGCACTTCGTACTAGGATAGAATGTAACTGCTAAACTGTTCCATATATGACATGTTCGAATATTGTAGGTTTCACTGTATCAGCTGAATTACCAGGATGTAGCGCTTAGCTGCTCCTCCTGTTTATCTATGGTATGGGATCAGCAATAGACCTTTTCTACCTGACTAATCAAGCATCTGCTTGAAGTCAGGCATTCCGCGCATACCAGTAAACGATCAGATTTCACATGGCTTGGTACCCTCTGTAGTAAGCCTGGGTTTTACACGCCATGAGTGATGATGTATACTGCTTATTTTCATTCCTTATTCCTGAACCTGGTACTGGCACCAACTTATCCCATTAATGCCCACAGCACTCTTGGTCAAAGGCAGTGATGCTGTATACAGTATACCTGTATTCCTTACCTCTGCTTGGTACTGGCACCAACTTAACCCTCCCAATGCTGAGGCTTCTATCATCCTAAACACAAGGATGCAAAGTTTTTTGAAAACCAACAAAGCTCTGTCATGTTGGTATTCATTGGATAGCTCTCGCTGAGTGCTCTCAGAAGAGTACCCATGTGTCAGGGTTTTAGTCATTTTTCAGGCTTTTAGCATCATTTTGTATTGGCAAATTTGCCAGCAGCATGAGGGTTAACCCATTAATGCGCACAGTGGTGAAAAGCAGCCTGGCAATTTTGATATAAGCACATTTGGAAAAATGTATGAAGGAAATATATTTAGAACAATACCAAAATACTTTTACTCCATTTAGAAATTATCAAAGTATTGTTGATGCGTACAACAATTTCTATAGGAACTCTTAAACATTGACATTAACACCATCTCTGACTTACAGGATATGACATATTAGAATTCTGAACTTTTCTATTGTCAGTTGATTGAGAATATAAATTGCTTTAAACAAAACCTTACTACACTTAATGGCAGATGGGTATATACTAATTTTGACCCTTGATGGAAATCTTTTTGAACAAATATTGTATAGGTAAAGAACAATTGAAAAAGGCATGTACTGTTATGTAACTTACTTTTATTGACAAAAATTAGACTTACAAAACTTCAGGTGATTAGCACAATATATAGGTTTCAATTTGTCCAAGGCTGTTCTTCAGTTCAACATAACTCCTGCTTTATATGCAATTTTGGATTATTAGTTACACATGTTACTGTTAGATAGTGCAGTCCGGCCTGATATCCACCCCAAAGGCATCTGTTTACTGAGGGTGGATAGCAGGCCTCACCTCACTTTCTAACAAGGTGTAACAAATTAATCACCAGCCCTTCAATTGTAAGGGAAACAACACCAAGTACATCATATTGATGACAGGGTTTAGATGTTTTTCAAAAATCATTGTATCCTTGTGCTTTGGACGTAAGTAGCCTCAGCATTGGAAGGGTTAAAATGTTATATTTGCACTGGTTTTATAGGAGACTGCGGTGCCTCATACTCAGTTCAATTCATATCTACACTATGGGCATCAGTGAACTATTCTTATTCAAAAGAATTCCTTTGGATTCTTTTCCTTACGCTAATAGTTCCTAAGCTGTACTAGAGCACACTGAATCAGTCATTCTTTTTTCATTAATCTACACACTATGGGCACCAGTGCAGGGACTAAGCCAGGGCCTCGTCCTGCCTCTCCAAAAGACT
Organism: Maea johnstoni; assembly: GCA_963942565.1. Taxonomy (NCBI): domain Eukaryota; kingdom Metazoa; phylum Annelida; class Polychaeta; order Spionida; family Magelonidae; genus Maea; species Maea johnstoni. The sequence continues at coordinate 2,341,855 of OZ012688.1, read as the reverse complement.
CGCAGTTTTCTGAACACCTCCTTTTTGGATAGGTGAAATTTTTTGTGAAGAATTTTCAATTTTGATATAGCTGAAGTGTAAAATGCCCTTTTTGACACAATAGCCTATTAAATGTAGTTGGTATAAGGATTCGAAGTAGATTAGTAACTTCATCTGAACAGGCAGAATTTTAGAACTGCTGTTTTGGACAGGTATTTTTGAAATCCTGGCTAAGACCCGGCCTGCACCAGTGTACCATTTTTGTTTAGAAGAAGTGGTGTGCATTCAGCATTGTGTATGCTACTTCTCATAGCTTAAATCTGTAGAACAGGTTACATATAACATACATTCTTCTTTACACCTATACTTTATATATATATATATATATATATATATATATATATATATATATATATATATATATATATATATATATATATATATATATATATATATATATATATATATATATATATATATATATATTATATATATATATATATATATATATATATATATATATATATATATATATATATATATATATATATATATATATATATGTATAGACAACTGTTTAATATTGCTGTGCCAAAGAAGTGGTGTGAAGTCTTTATAAATGTTTCTTCTCATAGCTAATACTTTAAGAACTTTATAGTGTCCCAGTTTTCCTTATCCATGCCTACAGTGTTCAGGCATCTGTGCTCACTTTTGAGGCACTCTTCTTTTTCTTCTTTGCAGTCGTGTTAATGTTTCATGACCACCTGTGCTCACTTTAATCTGCAAGAAGTTTTATATTTATGTTGGTTCTTTGCATAATTGAAATACAGCGTGCAGTTTTTGTGGAGTTTACAGCATCACACTCAATCAGTTGGATTCAAACCTCTGGGCACCCATACTCCAACTATATTTCCATGGAAATCTTTATGTTTGTTTCCTCATAGTTGGTTTGTTGTCTACACAAGAAGTATTATAGGAGACCTCATTGTTATTAACGGGGATCAACAGTTTTCCAATAGAGCAGCAGTGTGCACATTTTTGCCCCAGTTTGTTTCAATAGAGTAGCATACATTGGGGGGGGGGTTCATATTACCCACAACCGCCACAAGTAGGGATTTTTGTGTATTCCTTTACCTTAACAGGGCTCGAAATTATCTGGAGGCGGGAGCCCAGGGCTCCCTTAAACTCTCCTGTGGCTCCCTCAAATCTCTGCAGGGAGCCCAAAGGTGTACTGTATGATATACACATCACCTTTATGAAGCTTATGAAGATACAATTGAGCTCCCTGAAAAAGATCTTTATTTCGAGCCCTGTGTGTGTATTCCTTTACCTCAAGGGAGAATATTTATCCACCTGCTGGGAATGTCTAGTGACCTACAGAGGTATCTTATAGAGTTTGACAGTAGGCTACACTGATGCAGATTCCCACGTTTTTCACATTCTGATGTATAGAATCCACTTCTTATTCTCTCCAGGTACTACAGTTTCTTCCTCTCTACTATTTAACTATTCAAAGCCAATAGCCTTGAATGGTAGAAAAGGGGTGTAATCCAAAAATAATCTTCACTTGTATAATTGCCTTAAATGGCAGAAAAAGTGATAATATCTACTGTTTCCTATTATTCTATATTTAGACTATGTTCTTGAGAACTTTCTGAACTTTGCCAGGAGTCTGAGTCTAGCTGTGGACGTTTCCTTGACCTCACTCATTCCTTTATCCTTGATGGATTTCTCCACCACCGTCGGAATGTGGACTTGATTGATTTTAATCTCGCCTATCTCCAGATCGTTCTGACTCGCCACAAACTCCAAGGTCTTCATCTCCCGGTTTTTCATTGGCTCTCCGCGAGCCATCTCCTGGAGGCGTGGCCTCAGCACGCGGTAGCTAGCCAATAGCTGAAGAGCGTTGCCGCTATTGATGAGTCTCTCACAGTAGCCCGTTAAGCTGTGGAGATCGGCGGCGAAATCGCAGATCTCGTTCGCCATCATGTCGTACTCTTTCGTCATGCTGAGGCGGTTGACTTGACACGATTCCAGGAGGCGCTGTTTCTCGCGCTCGACGCGATCCATCATCAGCTTCCCGGAGTTCTCGATAGCCATCTTTCCATGTTCCATCATGACCTGTTCGGGGGATTTCGTCGTGCCTCCCTCGTTCACAGACGTGGAAAGAAGGCCGCTCAACCTCTCTCGGCTACTCTGGATCAATGATTTTTTTCGTTCCCCGGCATCCTCAATATTGCTTCGTGTCTCGCTCAGCGATGTCTCCAACATGGTATGAAGTTCCGGGAGAATATCGACAAATTGATCGATGATGTTAATTTTTGACTTTGCCGACGCAAGAAGACGTTTGAGGAGAGTGCGGTGGTTTTGTAGACCGGTTTGTAAATCCATTATGTTGTGATTGGCTGCCTCGTCTGTGTGTTCTTCCGTGTCGATGGCACACATCGCCCGGTCGCACGTGATACAGTAATAACTGACCGCGCGGTCGTGTCTCTCACAGCTGATATCCGAGCTGATGTCTGCCAGCGTATGGGTCTTGAACAAGGCCTTGGCCAGATGGTCATCGCTGCACTGGTGACAGAAGTTGATATTACACTGTGAACAATGCTTGAACGCGACCCGTTCTCCGCGTTCTCTGTTACCCGAGCGACATCGCTCGCACATCTTTTTCACCTCTTTCAACTGCATCGTAACAGTAAGAGTTTGGAAACATTCCTCTAGTTTTGTGATCATGAAATTGTTGGGTAGGCCTTCGATGCCGTTTTCGATGTAGGCGACCTGGACGCACACGGGGCAGTTGAGGACCTCCAAGCTCTGCTCTTGCCGTAAAGGGTGCTTCTGGAGCCATTCTCTCAAGCACTGAGCGCAGAAGGTGTGCAGACAGGGGAGAGATTTGGGGTTATTGAACGGCTGCAGACAAATCTGGCATGTGAATAATTCCTCCTGGATGTCCTTGATCCTCCGGTCGGCCATCTTGTATTTTGTATTTTGTATATCTTTCCGTGTATGATTCAGAGCTTTTGCATGGTGTGCACAAAAGATGTCTAAACTGAAGCGTGACTTGTGTTCAGTCTTTTTTCACCTGTTTTCTTTCTAGTCCATTCATCAGTAGATTGTAAATGTTAAGATTTTTTGCTCCTTCAGAATTTAGGTCAGACTGGCTATCCTCAAAAACGTGTTGTTCTGATGAAAATATCAGTTAGATATGCACTTTTAAGGTAGGTTTTCGTGTAATCCTTAGCTGTAAGATGTATTTTTTCCACCTGTGATCATCAGGTGAATAAATCATTGATTTGAACATCCTTTTAACTGAAAGGGCGATAGATTTTGCCATTCAGTGTCATTTATCACTATGAATATGCTGTTTCTAGATGCCCATGTCAATCGTACCATGAAGTGGCACAGATATGGTAAAAACCTCTGCTACTAGGTGTCATTTATCGCTATGGAGATGTAGTTTCTAGGTACCCGCATCAGATGCACCTTGAGTTGACACGGATCTTTATGTGATGTTCAGTAAGTGTGGCAACACCTTTTTACTGATTAATCTTACAGTAGTGAGGTTGTTTCTTGTATATCCTTGGTTACCCGCAGGATTTGGATTCCTTAATTCTGGAATGAGAAGAGGAAAAAATGAAATTAGAAATATGAAATTTACAAATGAAATTGATGTTCAGTAGCAAAAGAAGCTCATTGATGATTCTTGCAGTGGCCAAAATCAGCCTGACAATTTGATGAAGTCTTTCTGCTGAAAGCCTAGTTGGGAAAATATTTATCAGAACACAGCCGTCACCTCGTATAGTTTGTAATAATAGAAGCTATATCATGAAATATTCTGCTATCTAAAGCAATAATACAAGTGAAGATATTTTTTCCCAAGATCTCCAGGCATGAATGAGTTAATTGAGCTTTCATTATAAAGATATGTCCAAAATAACCAGTTGGAAATGGTTGTTTTCTCCCGCTTTCAATGCCCTTAGAAGTATGACTCATGGTATGTAACCAACTATGCCCCTATAGACTTATGGCATGGAGAGTGACAACATGCCTGGAATAAATGAAGCTCACAGAGAGGGTCTATAGTCAGAGAGTCTTTAGTGAAATTAGTGCTGCACTTAGGTAATTGAGAACCGAGCTGAAGAAAACAGAGCATGCCTATTGGCTGCAAGCAGGGCATATCAGTGGACTCCTGCAGTAACCACTAACAAAGGCCATGCCTGAGATCTTCATGCTTCAAGTCATTGTGTACACTACAATTGTCCCACTGAATCAACATTCCTCAGACCAGTGTTGTTGTGTACACTACAATTGTCCCACTAAATCAACATTCCTCAGACCAGTGTTGTTGTGTACACTACAATTGTCCCACTAAATCAACATTCCTCAGACCAGTGTTATTGTGTACACTACAATTGTCCCACTAAATCAACATTCCTCAGACCAGTGTTATTGTGTACACTACAATTGTCCCACTAAATCAACATTCCTCAGACCAGTGTTATTGTGTACACTACAATTGTCCCACTAAATCAACATTCCTCAGACCAGTGTTATTGTGTACACTACAATTGTCCCACTAAATCAACATTCCTCAGACCAGTGTTATTGTGTACACTACAATTGTCCCACTAAATCAACATTCCTTAGACCAGTGTTGTTGTGTACACTACAATTGTCCCACTAAATCAACATTCCTCAGACCAGTGTTATTGTGTACACTACAATTGTCCCACTAAATCAACATTCCTCAGACCAGTGTTATTGTGTACACTACAATTGTCCCACTAAATCAACATTCCTCAGACCAGTGTTGTTGTGTACACTACAATTGTCCCACTAAATCAACATTCCTCAGACCAGTGTTGTTGTGTACACTACAATTGTCCCACTAAATCAACATTCCTCAGACCAGTGTTGTTGTGTACACTACAATTGTCCCACTAAATCAACATTCCTCAGACCAGTGTTGTTGCCGAGGATGTTGATGTTGGTTTAGGATGACTCTTGGACAACTTCAGTCGTGATTTGTATTTTAACCCTTTCATGCCTATATATACCCTAGATACCCTTTAACATGAGTTGCTGGAACTATCACACCAGTATGCCACATTATAAGCACAGGCACTTGCCCTGTTGCAAGTTGCAGGTGAATTCGGCAAAAAAATGGCAATGGGGCAAGCAGAACAAGACCCAAACTTGCCCTGCTCAGCATTAATGTTTTTGGCAGAGTCCTCACAATGTAACTCACCTTCGTTTAACAAACAGAGTGGCAACAAGTGGAAGTGTCGGCGGGACAAGTAAACTTTAGTGGCAGCTTGCCCCGCTTGGCAATTAATGTTTTGGAGCCCATGTTGCACCCTGCACACTTATTAAGATACCCTTGAAAGTTGTTGCTAGACTTCTCATACTTATGAAAATATCTAGGTAATGAAGCTTAAACATTGGAATTATTTGAAGGATAGGAATATTAAGAGGTCTCCGTCTGAACAGTGTAGCTACCTTAGATATTCTTCTAAAACTCCTTTATGACATAGTCTTAGCCTGCAGGGTTTCTGGGCAAGATTAGTACATCAAACTCTTAAAAATCAGCCTTTAGGACACCCAATGTATATATTGTTTTGGCTGTAACCCATTTTATATGCCATATAGGGTTACTGAAGGGCTTGTACAAGTATCTTATAGTAAGGCTGCCATTATGTTAAACCCTGCCTTTTGGAAAGCTACCTCTGAAAGTTCTTTCTCCCCCTATAGATATAGACGAATGCAGTATGGTATAAAGGATAAATCCAGAGTAGGGATAAGTTCCCTCCTACCTCTGAAAGTTCTTTCTCCCCCTATAGATATAGACGAATGCAGTATGGTATAAAGGATAAATCCAGAGTAGGGATAAGTTCCCTCCTACCTCTAAAAGTTCTTTCTCCCCCTATAGATATAGACGAATGCAGCATGGTATAAAGGATAAATCCAAAGTAGGGATAAGTTCCCTCCTACCTCTAAAAGTTCTTTCTCCCCCTATAGATATAGACGAATGCAGTATGGTATAAAGGATAAATCCAGAGTAGGGATAAGTTCCCTCCTACCTCTGAAAGTTCTTTCTCCCCCTATAGATATAGACGAATGCAGTATGGTATAAAGGATAAATCCAGAGTAGGGATAAGTTCCCTCCTACCTCTGAAAGTTCTTTCTCCCCCTATAGATATAGACGAATGCAGTATGGTATAAAGGATAAATCCAGAGTAGGGATAAGTTCCCTCCTACCTCTGAAAGTTCTTTCTCCCCCTATAGATATAGACGAATGCAGTATGGTATAAAGGATAAATCCAGAGTAGGGATAAGTTCCCTCCTACCTCTGAAAGTTCTTTCTCCCCCTATAGATATAGACGAATGCAGTATGGTATAAAGGATAAATCCAGAGTAGGGATAAGTTCCCTCCTACCTCTGAAAGTTCTTTTTTCCTGATAGATATAGATGAACGCAACATTACCCAGAAAAGGATATGTCTAGAGTAGGGACAAGATTTTACACATTTAAGCCAAATATCCACTGGTTATTCTTAAGACAGCATTTAGTATATTCAGATTAGAGCTGCACTCACGAAGGGAGATCAACTCATGAGCTCACCACCCATTTGACTCGTGAGCTCATGAGCTCACGGACGTTCCAATTTTCCAAAGAAATACTTATATTCCAGCCCAGCTATTAAGAAATAAATATTTATTGGCGGAGATCTATTAAAATTGCCATGTTTATTAAAGTTTAAAATGGGCTGACGAGGTACAAAGGTCAGTATAACACTCAACATCACTTGAATGTATACATTGGAGATTGTAAAGAAGACATGACAGCGATAAGCAGTTATGTCGGTTAATTATGTGTGTTAGGTGCTCTGTGGTACTTGTGTGTACCCAACGTGGACAAGCTCACGATTTGAAACTGCACTATGATAGACACTAACGCGCGCAGTAGTACTTGGAAAAGTGTGGAGAGGGCCACGCTATGTATTTTACATGGTGCTAGTCCAGCCCCACCACACTTTTCCAAGCACTAACGTGCGCGACAAAATTTCGAAAACATCGACAAAGTAAAGAAAGTAACCAGTAGCGATACCGTTAGCATACCGGAACCGTATAAAAAATACCGGAACCGTACCATACTGTATAATTTTAACGGTATGGACCCCTATCCTTAAGTCATTACTGCTTACAGCGGCCAAAAGCAGCCTGATAATCATGGTCTTAGCCAGAAGGGCGTCTGGGTGCCTTTTTGGACACCCGGACCCTTAAAAAGCCCCTCTCAGGATACCCAATTTTTTTGAGAGGAAATTTGTTAACATGTTATCGTTATCTCCATGTAATTCCCATATGATTGTATAAGGATAGCATGCCTTATTTTGATAAATCTATACATGTATATGGTTGAAATCTGAGTATATTGTGGTCCCCCTTAAAAATTTGGATGCCCAAAAATTAAACAATTGCCAATTTTGGGCACGCAGTTTCTAAATCCTGGCTAGGTCCCTGCCGATAATGTTGATGATATCTTTTAAGTAAAGGACTAGTTAGAAATATAGGAATGTTGAATAGAATGTCACCAACAACCCTTTGTCAGATATTTTGTAAAACTCTTCTTAATTCCAAAGTTGTTGTCAAAAGTAACTTATACCCAGAGAATACTTTCTAGAGGAATTCTTAACCCTTATGCTGCTGCTGGTCGCATAATGAGGCAAAAAAGCTGAAAAGTTACTGAAACCCTGGCACTGAGAGTACTCAGCGAGAGCTCTGCAATGAATATCAACATGACAGGGTTTAGATGGTTTTCAAAAATCTTTGCATCCTTGTGCTTCAGAGAAAATTAGCCTCAGCTTTGGAAGGGTTAAGCTGAATGGGTCAATGTCAGGCCCTTTTGTGTACCATTGTTTGAGTAAGTACTTCCTTGTTCAGTGTCCAGCCGTTCTACCTGAACTATTCAAACTATTCACCACCCCTTCCTGCCTGTCTGGATATAGTAATCTATCTCTAGTATCCTGTCAGTGACAGAAAGTAATCCAGTTGCAAGTGAAAGTTTCAGAGGTGCAGTGTGATTTAATTTTAACCCTTAAGCTGCTGGTGGCTTATTTGGTCGATAAATATTTATGCAAAACCCCCCTGAAAAATGACTGAAACCCTGGCAAATGGGTACTCATCTGAGAATACTCAGCGAGAGCTATCCAATGAATACCAACATGACAGGGTTTAGATGGATTTCAAAAATCTTTGCGTCCTCGTGCTTTGGACATAAGTAGCCTCAGCATTAGGAGGATTAATGATTCATGATTGTGTCACCAAAAACTGACATAAAAACCTTGAATGATTTTCCCAATCAAATCAATTTTCAGAAAATATTTGATGGAAATATGTTGATCAGAAACTAATTAACAACTCCCCTTCAAATATTTTTTCACTGTATATATGCTTGATTCCCAAGTAATTTTCGAAAATACCAAAGGCAGGGTCTGACACTTAGATTTCAGGATAGGGGCCCGAAAAGGTCTTTCGATACAAATTAGTTGTCAAAAACAGGATTTCTGGTTATTTTTCACACTATTTTGGGTCTCTGGACTGAAAAATCTAGGGGCCCACAGCAAAAATCTAGGGGCATATGCCCCCTGGCCCCTGGGAAAGTTGAACCCTGATAGGTCCATAAAACCCCTAAAAAGACATCCACCCCTGTTTATCCTATTGGTAGCAAAAACAAAGAAATCCACCCCTGTTTATCCTATTGGTAGCAAAAACAAAGACATCCACCCCTGTTTATCCTATTGGTAGCAAAAACAAAGACATCCACCCCTGTTTATCCTATTGGTAGCAAAAACAAAGACATCCACCCCTGTTTATCCTATTGGTAGCAAAAACAAAGACATCCACCCCTGTTTATCCTATTGGTAGCAAAAACAAAGACATCCACCCCTGTTTATCCTATTGGTAGCAAAAACAAAGACATCCACCCCTGTTTATCCTATTGGTAGCAAAAACAAAACGTTTTCTAACGGTGCAGTATTACATATGGTAACAGACAGCTGCTTAAAGTACATGTATTAGTCTAGATGTTTATGTGTATGACTTACCTGATACGTGCAAGCCTAATAGTGAAAGCAAGGTATATATGATGTGAGTCATACCCCTAAACCAGCTACTGACGCTATTTTGGTCAGTGTCATGTGGTCAATGCCTCATTGTTTATCATACAAAAGGTTCACTTACATGCTTTTCTTTGCCTGACAAATGCTTTCTATTCTAAGCCCCTGAGGCTTGCTGGACATTCACCATCTATAATGATCGAGTAACTGGGCTACTCCCATATCAAATGTACAGACAGAGTCTTAGCCAGGATTTTGAAACTGGATGCCTAGATTTTTCAAATGTATCATCATAGGGCATCCTTTTTTTCAAGGAAGACCACAATATATTCAGATCACAATTATGAATATGTACTTTCTTAGTGAAATAAGTCATGGGATTTATATTGGGGTGAAAAAATCAATTATATGTTTGAAAATGACAATTTAAAAAATTACTCACAAATAAAAATTGCTTGGTTTGGATGTCCAAGTGATGCTCAGACACCCTGCTGGCTAAGAATGTTACAGTACAGGACTTTGCTACCCAATGATACTTGGGAGTTTCTTGACATATTGTTGTCTGGATCTGTGATATTTTTGGCAATAACTTGGGAATTCAGAACTATTTGACAAGATATTTGAAGGAGAGTTGATGGTAGTGTTCTGATGAACATTTCTCCTTCAAATATTTTCCAAACTTCAATTTCACCTTTAAGATTTCACCAAAATTGTCAGGCTGCTTTCGGCCACTGTGAGCTTCACTGGATTAAAACAAGTCTCCCTTAACCCATTCTCATCTGAAGCCGGTGCTTGCTGTCAAATGTCTTGATATCAAAGCACTGTTTTGAGAAAATTTCTTTTTGTTGGGTTTGACATTTCTCAAATATTTTCATATTTCTCCAATATTTCCAAATTTGATGAGTTGTTTTCAGAGCTGTTAGATAACGTTTGCAATCTGGATTTGAATGGAATAACATTTGTTCTATTCATCAGTCACCTACTATTGAAATAGACTGGCATGGTTGATGTTTTGCTTGGAGTGGGCTAGGCATGATTCAGGGATTATCTTTGTCTGGCAGTAACAGCTACAGCATTTTATGAATAATGGGTGGTTTATTTTTAGAGAGTGTTTCTGAGTAGGTGGTATATGATAAAGCATACATTGCCAAAGAACCTGAAATAGCTGAGTTGTTGCTTTCTTTCAACCTTCAACTATATTAGATATAATCCAAAAATCATTGGTTTCAAAGATAAAAAAGGTATCACCTAAAAGAGATTCTTTTTTGTGCTAGAGGCGTGACAGGGCTGGACCCTCACAATGAACCGCTGGACCCAGGCCAGTATAAATTTCCAAAAACGGCTTCAGGCCGGTAAAAAAGACCTCAACTGGTCCTACAGGGCCAGTGAACATTTTGGGTCATTCTTGTTAACAAGTTTCCCCTTAAGAATGTCCCCAAATATTTTTGAAATAAATGAAGATGAAAAATGTTTAAATATTGCCTGTGAACTTTATGCAATGTTTTTTCTAGTTATGTTAAGAAAAAAGTTGTAGGACCAGTAAATATTTTGCAGGACCAGTAGATCCTACGTGTTACTGGTCCTACGTGGCCAGTAACATTTTGAGTTAGTGATGAGCCTGCATGAGCACAGTGTTATTTCTATCCCGCTTCAGTACTTAAATACTATCTACTTTAATTATGCCAATACAAAATGATGCAAAAATCCTGAAGAATGATTGAAACACTGGGTACTCATCTGAGAGTACTCTGCGAGAACTTTCCATTAACCCTTGTCCTGCCAGATTTCCTGACAAGATCGGTCCCCCCAAACCAGATTTATTTTGGGTAAATGGGAATCTAGAGTACCCTATAAGGTTTGAGGGCCCTGTCTATGATTGTGATGCATAACCCACCACATGTTATACATCAAATTAAAGCTTAGACTTAAAGCTATTACATACACATACCCAGGTGGGGGGGGGGGGGGGGGGGGGGACAGGCGAGCAATGTGGGGGGTCCCCTAGACTGGTTTGCCAGTCTTTTTCATAAAAATATTAAGATTTCCCATTTTTTGCATAGTTTCTATTTACCCTTCTGGTCTTAACCTAAAATACATGATGTAAACATGTCAAATATGACAAAATATATCATATGGGGGATGTCTGCTAAATGTATGATGTGTGCAGTTTATACTTCGCACGAAATTGTGACTACCATCCGCCAAACATGAGCGGACGATGTCACAAGAATCATGCGGTACGGCCGCCGCCATCTTGTCAGTTCAGCAGACATCCACGAGACTCTCGCGAGAGTCTTACGGTCGTCTGCTGTAATGACGTCATAGGGGAATCCCAAAGAATGCTGGTGCACAGTTGGGATCTCCCTCTGTCATCTCTGCAAGTTTGGTGAGTAGCTTTTACGTATTCGCCACATCGTGGCGATCGCTAGCTGACCCACGCAAACTCTCGCTTCAGGCCACATATATGTGGCCTTGGTTGGAGAGGATGGAATGGCGCCGCCACATATATGTGGCCGCGGCGCTACCAGGGTTAAATACCAACATGACAGGGTTTAAAAGGTTTTTCAAAAATCTTTGCGTCTTTGTGCTTTAGACGTAAGTAGCTTCAGCATTGGAAGGGTTGAACAATTTCTTGTGACCTTCCAGGGTCTGACACTTAGTTTTCAGGCTAGGGGCCCGAAAAGGTCTTTAGATAGAAAAAAGTGGTCAAAAACAGAATTTCTGGTTATTATACATACTATTTCGGGCCCCTAGCCTGAAATATCTAGGGGCCCACAGCAAAATCTAGGGGCATATGCCCCTGGGAAAGTCGAACCCTGCCTTCTGAAACCAGCTCTCTACAGTTTGATATAGAGATAAGTACTGTTATATAAAGACCAGCTGTGTAAGCATAATACTTTTTATTGGACCAAAGGTGTTTAATTTTCCTATGCGGGTCCACTTTAGTTTCTTGACTGTGTGTCTATGCCTATAACTCCCAAATTATAATAAACGTAACCACCGATTTTCTGACTAGGTCCACACTTCCTGCTTTTCACTTTAAAATAAAATCACTGAATTCAATCAGCTCATCCATGATTTTGACACAACATGGTATTTCTAACTACATTCACACTTGCTGCATGTTCCATGATAATGTCACAGGGTAAATCTAATATTGTAATCACCAAATTCAATCAGCTCACCTGTGACTTTGACAAAACATGGTATTTCTAAGTAGGTCCACACTTGTAGCATGTCCCCTGATGATGTAATGGTAGAACTATGCAGCTCCCGCCCTTATACCCTTTATGCTGCAGCGCATCACGATGGGTCGTCACTCATGGCTCACTAGCACATGTTGTTTGACACACTTTTCATAGGGAGTGTTGCTATAGTAGTCCTGACCCTTTTGGTGCAAAGTATCTAGTTTCTGAGGTATAAGACAAACACTTTTATGCTTACAGCTATAAGATTATGTAGTTAGTTCCTTGTTCATCATTACTATTTTACGCCTATAACTCAAGTTTACCTAGTGAGTACCTCGTTAATAAATACACCTAAACATTATGTTATACAGGCAAATCTGCCTAGATGAAGCACTGGGCTTTGAAAATGTTTAGAACATACACAGGTTTTCACCGTATGAAGGTTCTCATTTGAAAATCTTTGAAACTTTTAAAGCAATAAATAAAAAATTTTTGACTGAAAGGTTCCAGTTTGTAAGGGCTCTGTTATTGAGCCTCTAACATGTGTGGAGACCACTGTACATAGAGTCTCAGAGTACTAATGCCAAGAAATGATGCAGTACTTTTTTCCTCCCAATATTCTGACACCATACCTGTGATCCCTGTGTGTCTTAACCATTATGCTGCTGGTGGATAATTTGGCAATTACAAAATGATGCAAAAAAACTGAAAAATGACTAAAACCTTGGCATATCGGTACACATCTGAGAGTATTCAGTGAGAGCTATCCAATGAATACCAATATGACAGGGTATAGATGTTTTTCAAACTTCTTTGCTTTCTTGTGCTTTGGACAAAAGGAGCCTTAGCATTGGAAGGGTCAAACATTGGAATATTCCAGAAAGAAGTACATGAAACTGAAGCATCTTTAGGAATCTGGGATGCTTAATGAAAAGTATACATACATTTGTTTTGCATTCATGATTAAATTAGACATTTATTCTCTCAAGGATTAGCTGGTTTTCGTTAGACAATTTTACTGATATGAGGTTTTCGAAATGGTGGATGAGGGGTACGTATGTCCACATGGTGATCTATTGGTCCAGTTAGCGGTCAACACGATGTCCTACAGGTCAGTCTGCATACCTGACATACCTCAAGCGTTAGTTGCGACCTTGTCTCACCTTGCCTGTTCTCTATAAGCTAGGGCCTGATGATTAACCCTTCCAATGCTGAGGCTACTTTCGTCTAAAGAACAAGGATGCAAAGATTTCTAAAAACCATCTAAAACCTGTCATGTTGGTACATAGGTACCTGTATGTATATCCAATACCTGTATTAATGAGATTTGGATTTTACCATGGGTCAATCCTGAAACGTTAGTTGCTACCTCGTCTCACCATGCTTGTGTTCTATAAGCTAGGGTTGATGATTAGAACACCCTAGAATCCCACTGGCACTAAGATTTCTGTGTAGGTGCTTATATACCCAATACCTGATTTTAAATACCTGTTTTAAATTTGCTATGGGTCAGTCTGCATATTTGACATACCAGAAACTTCAATTGCTACCTCAACTCATTTTGCTTGTTCTCTATGAGCTAGGGCTGATGATTAGAATACCCTAAATCCCACTGGCACTAACTCTCTGTGTCAGTACCTGTATGTATATCCAATACCTTTGTTGATGAGATTTGGATTTGCCATGGGTCAGCCTGCATATTTGACATACCCGAAAAGCTAGTTGCTACCTCATCCCACCTTGTGTGTTCTCTATAAGCTAGGGGCTGACTATTAGAATACCCTAAAATCCCACTGGCATTAAGTTCCTGTGTAGATACCTGTATATATATATATATATATATATCTGATCTATATCTATTTCTGATTTATATTGGATTTGCCATGGGTCAGTCTTATATTTGACATACCTGAAACGTGAGTTGCTACCTTATCTCACCTTGCTTGTTCTCTATAAGCTAGGGGCTGACAATAAGAATACCCTAAAATCCCACTGCCACTTAGTTCCCATGTAGTTACTTCTATACCCCATAACATAATTCAATTTATATTTGCTATGAGTTATTGTGAATTTTTGACACAACTGAAGCTTAAGATATAACGAAGACTCACCTTGACTGTGCTCTGTAAACCAGGGCTGACAATTAGAATACCCTTAAATCCACTGGTACTAGTTTCCTTTGTAGGTACCTGTATATCCAATACCTGTGTGGTGTTAATAAGCAACTCAGATAGCACACCTGAGGGGACCTGTATCAGGGTGTGGTGAAGTACAGGATGATATATAGAGAGTACGTAGTAGTGTGTTCCACCTCTGCTGGCTATATACTGAGTAGTACGCTAGGGTAGTCCTCACCTGCGCTTAATCTACGCACAGCTAGGGAAAACACACCTGTCTGTCAATGTGAAACCCCACCCACCCACCTACCTGCCCACTCACCCATGGTCTTGACTAGCAGGGCGTCTAGGCATCTTTTGGACACCAAAACCCCTAAATATCACCTCTCAGGACATCCTAATTATTTATGAGGTTATTTCTTAAAGTGTTAATTTCAAGCATATAGTTGGAGTTTCTCCACCTTAATATTGTTCCCATGACATTGTATAATGATATTGTGCCTGATTTCAATGAGGTTATACATGTTTATGGTTGTTACCTCAGTATATTGTTGTGTCCCTTGAAGAATATGACATCCCTAAATTATACTATTGTCAATTTTGGACAACCAGTTTCTAAATTCCTGCACTCACCTGTATCTATTCTACTACAGGTGTTCACTTTATCACAACTGGAGAAAGCCTTTTGTCTCATAAATCGTCAGAAATGGTCAGAAACTATAATAGCAATGCTGCATTATTTTTGGAAATTTTTGACTGAATTTTTTTTGATTCCCCTCTTCAAATATCACCATAAATGATGATTTGTTCGAAGTTGTTGAAGAAAGTGTGCAAATTTCTCTTAAATAAAATAAAGTGCTTTTTAGTTCACAAAAATCCTGCAGGAAAATATATGCACATGTCTGACAATTGAAATACCAATGGCATTTGAATTTCATTGACGTTAACTTTAAAAAAGCAGAAAAACATTTTTGTAAGGGTGAATGGATGACTCACAAATTTAGAAATAGCCTGTACTTTACTGTTTCGAACAAAAATGACACAATCACATATATACGGTATGTATAGGTTTATCAAATTGAATGATTAGTTTGTGCTTATGCAAGTAAATAAGCATTTGGAGTGGTTGAAAGATTTTAAAGACATTAATTATATTAATTTAACTTTCAGGTTAATGTTTTTTTCATAAGCTTCCTAATTCCATGTAAAATGCTTACTTAAAAGGAAATAATAAAGTCTTTATTTGAAGTTGCTATGATTGTAGGAACCCATTGAGTAAACAATCACACATGACATGATTCCCCTACCCCACCTCTAGGACAGGGTGCAAGGGTATTCTTTTGTTTGGTGCACTTTTGAAATTTGAGGTATGTGGGTGTTGGAGGCAGGCAGAATTACTGGGGCGTGCAAGGTATTTATAGTACAGTCCCTGCAGTACAGGCCGCAGCCACAGCCACAGAGGAACAGCAGCAGTGGGAAGGGGTTATCTCTCCATTGTGTGTGCTTAATTACTCAGAAAAGAGCGCCCCAGTCAGGATTCTGTGGTCCCTGTAGTCCTTGCTGCTATGTTGAAGAACTGCTAGCCCATGGAATCCAGATTACTCTAAGCTGAGATCGATAAGGTTTCTTTGTAATGGGGGGAAAGAAACTAACTCTGATTCTGCTTGAACACGTTGGATAAACACCTGTTCATAAGCAAACTCATATATTGGGTGATCTGTGAAACACATACACACAGTGGCACACATAAACACACACACACACATATATATATATATATATATATATATATATATATATATATATATATATATATATATATATATATATATTTATCATCAGCTCCACTGTGATACTCGCAGCTGATTGGTCAATTGCTGTTGGGTACTGGATTGTATTTCATTGCTTCTCATTAAATGGCAATGTTAGGATCCGGATAAGTGTTTTATCCCCACTCTCAAAGTTTTATCCCACTTCGCCATGGCAACTATGGGTTTGACCTCAAGTTTATACAGGTCACAGCCTCGTTTTGAACCCTTGGCGACGAAAAATAAAATGGCGGACATTCCTCTTCACTTTGCCGCCTGACGGATTCTTTTGGCGTTTAAAACACTATTTGCGCATGTTAGTCTGCAAACATGGTGTATACATGAAAATAAAGATGGCAGAAAGTAAATAAGATGGATTTAGGTTGGTATGTTGCACATACATATGAGAAATAATTGCCGTATGGTCGGCGTCAGGTCTGACGAAAATCTCCGTTGCTATATAGCCTGTGGGACTCGACTTTGGCTACCGCTTTTTTCATTTTCTTTGTGACAAATCGCTCGAATTTGCCATCCAAACTTGGCAAACCCGTTTGGAGCACTAAGTTGTGTATAGATGAACGTACTTTTTGTCTCAACTCTGCATAATGTTAATTTTACCCATTAGGTCCCATTGTGAAATTTGCCCATTGTCAACAATACAAGTATGTTGGGAGGCGTGGGGGGGGGGGGGGGGGGGGAGCTGATGATAAATTCGTTATCCTCCTTGTAAAAAAGGGATACGGCCTGGTATCTGCGTTCAGCCAGTCGTATCACACTCGGCCTCCGGCCTCGTGTGATACGACTGGCTTCACGCAGATACCAGGCCGTATCCCTTTTTTACAAGGAGGATAACTAATAATATATATATATATATATATATACTAGAAAAGTACCCGTCCTACGGACGGTAACCACGAAATTTCGTTTTACGTCAAAAATATCAGGGCACCCAGATATCCTTGCAACCACACACTTAGGGCTACCTAACCTATGGACTAATAATTCAAGAGGCTTGGTAAACATATATGCCATTGATATTGGAAAGGTGGTGGTGGGGTGGTGTCCATTTATCATATCACTCATGACGAATTCTAATCATTTCTACTCAAAACAATTTTCGTTTAGTAAGATCAATATAAAATATGACATACGATATGTCATTTACACCGTCCTAATTTGGTTCTTCCTGTTGAAAGATATCATTTATGAATTTTTGTCATTCGGTATGATTTACAGACTCGTTTACAACTTTTTAAAGCTAAGATTATTAATGGGGTAGGTTAGAGGATGTATAAACCTCTTACACTTGAATGGTAGACTCTAATGCATTCTACACGAACTGTGATATAACAATTCGTAGCTTTGCTTGCTTTCTCCTCTGCCACTTAGGGATACGTAGTGACGGGTGCCATAGTAAACGGCGAACACCACCTACATACCCTTAGCCCCCATTGCCATTCTCATCACGCACCCCAACCTAATTGGAGTTGAAGAATGTCGTGAGAGAAAGCTCGCAATCGTTCACTGCGCTGGATCCTCTCCTGGCAATAATGCAATTTCAATAAAACTGCAACACAGTAATCTGCTTAGCATAATTAGCCAACTAAACATTTGCAAGTTATTTGATTGAATAAATGTGGTCAATTCATATATAAATTTGTCAAAATCGTAAATAGTTTAAAACATTTATTGAAAGAAATATTCTTTATTTTACCAATTTGCGGAATTCAGTACTCTTTACACGTCTGTTGGTAACTTCCTATGTTGTTTTAAAGCTGCACATGAATATTAATTTCAAGACCTAAGTTCCACAGGTTAGGTGCTAAATATAATCATATATATATATATATATATATATATATATATATATATATATATATATATATATATATATATATATATATATATATATATATATACATACATACATACATACATACATACATACATACATACATACATACATACATACATACATACATACATACATACATACATACATACATACATGTATGTATGTATGTATGTATGTATATATATATATATATATATATATATATATATATATATATATATATATATATATATATATATATATATATATATATATATATATATATACCGGGTATATATATTAGTACAGTAGCCAGCCACCCATTTTTGGGATTCAGGTTAACCCGAGAGCTAGAAAATTTCCGTTGGTATCATGTTTTAGGCCCACACTTGGGGCATACCGCCAGGGTGGATGTAGACTTCAGAAGTGGTGCACATCTTTTTTATGGGGTCATGTCTTAGACACCCCAATATATGTAAAAAGGCCCCAAAATGGTCAAAATAATAGGTATAGGGGTAGGAAAGGCACCCTAAAACACTCATAACTGACAGCTTAAACCAAACATAGGGATGAGTGTTTGGTATCAAAATGTTGGTATGAAAGAGGAGTATCTTTTGAAATAGTAAACACATAACTAACTCAATCCCATGATGTAATAAAGGTCATTCAAGGTCAAAATGGCTGCCAAATCAAGAATCTGGGATTTTCCCATATTCTATAGTTTCCGTTTATAAACTTCTCAGTTTTTTTGAAGGTATGTATTTCTCTTTTGTAGCCACTTTTTCTAAAGGTATGTCTTTTAATGGAATTGTTGAACATTTTAGAAAGTTCATTGACTAGAGTTTTAAGTCCAATTTTGAGCTGTTAGGTACAAAGTAGGGTACCAAGCCCACCTGGAGACCCCAAAAAGTGCTTAAAATGGTAAAAATTTGAAAACTAAAATGATTGTATCTTAAGTTTTATAAGTAGGAAGGGAGCAGATGATGCACCAAAACATCAGGTTTAATTTTCTTCTCAATCTGGAAGATAATGGAAAAATAATATTGAAAAAAGGGGTCGTTGAAGGTCAAATAAAGGTCAAAATATCATTTTTTCCCTAAAAAACTCAAACTTTGATCGAGAGATTTTGATGAAGTACTTGTGTTTTGTCATTTTATAATTTCCAAACCAAGTAACCACAATAATTGACAGATAAATAATCTCAACTGTGATCCAACAAATCATTTTCTACAATTTACCAGTGAAAATGAAGTAGTTTTAAGTCAATATGGAGGTGTGGAATGTGGCATTTGGCTATTCAATGCTTATGATAAGTGTTTACGGACGGGTTATGAGAAAGTGCTATTATGGGACCACTGTTTAGGTCATAAAAGTTGTGAGCACCAAACATTATAGGCATTGTTTGGTATCAAAATGTTTGTTGTAAGACAGTCTTTCCATTCCATGCAACCAGCCTAGGGTAGGGTCTATTGTTGTGATACTAGAGGTCATTCAAGGTCAAACTAACCCCAATTTCATGATTAAAGGCATTTTGTCTTTGATTTTCCATTAAGCAGCTTATCAAATTCTCCTAGAATACATATTTTATCCTGGAAATAATTTTAGGTGAGAAATAATTTTTAAAAAGGATTCTGAGACATTTCTAGGTCATTTCAAGAGAAAGTCTGGACCAATCTGGAATACTTAGGGACCAAAATAACACAATGACTGATTACGGGTGCACTCAAATATTGAAGTGAGGCAGCAGAAAGTCGACATAACAGATCGGGTCATATCTTATGGTATGCCAGCTTTCATTTTCAATAGGGAGAATAAGCCTTTTAACTTGCAGCATTACTTGCCTATTGTGTTTGTCATGGAAGATTATGAAGGCAGTGTAAAATATCAATGAGATTTAAGGAAAAAATGAAGGTCAAATAAAGGTCAAAACGTCATTTTTTTCTCTTAAAGATTCAAATTTTGATGAAGAAATTTTGATGGAGTAGTTGTGTTTTGTTATTACATAATTTCTGGGTCAGTCATGAATATTTAGGGGTCAAAATGACGAAATGTCTAATTGTGCACCCAACCGTTAGTGAAGCTGCAGAAAGTTGACATAATAGATTCATATCTTATGGTACATCCTTTCATTTTCACTGGGGGAAATAAGCTTTTTAACTTGCCTTTTGTGTTTTTCACAAACAAATAAATACTAAAATATTACTGTGATTTAAAGACAAAATGTAGGTCAAACCAAGGTCAAAAGGTCAAATAGAGTATTCATGACTCTGGAGAAAATATCTTTATTACTGCAGTTGCATCTTGTTCAAATGAGTAATTTTTATTCACCTGGAAGGAATATTTGGCAATCATGAACTAAAGAAATGATTATAGTTTACAACTTAAATAACATTTTCAGATAAGAACAAGTTGCTTTCTATCTATTTGAAGGTCAAATACTGTCAAATACATATGTCTGCACCAAACATTGAGTACATTGTAAGCCTTTAGGTGACAAATGTCTCTTTTTAAAGCTTTCAAAGTTGTTTGATGAATTAGCTAGGCAGAAGATCATGAATCAAATTTTAAAAATAAGTATCATGAATTTCATATAATAAACTAGGTATGTGTCTGTCAGTGGTTCCATTCGTTAATTGGAAACCATAACTGTAATTTTGAATAGTTTGGCATTATCTAAAATGATTTTACCTAATTTTGGTGTAAACATCTTTTATTATCCATAACATTAATTCCTAGCTCAGTACCAACCTCTCTGATTGTTAGATATCTAACCTTTATTTGACCTCCAGCACGTGCGACCTACTTACATAAAATATGTGTACATACCTTAATCTATTTTGGAAAACAAGCCTTTTTAGTTATATACACACTCCACTATCTGACTTGGTCAATTTTAAAATCCCCATTTAGGATCGAATCAATTTTGTGCTGGCGGTCATGCTATCTGTGACTTTTGTATTTGCATTCATAAATAGTGGTAGCCTTTTAGATTTTTTCAATAAACAGCTAAATAAACTGATTAAAGAATTGTTTAAATAGCAATTCCTCTAACCTCTGGGAGAGATTCGACTTATCTAAGACATTAATCATTCTCAATATATTCACATCAAAGGGATTTGTAAAAACGAGGACATCTTCTGAAGTGAAAGATTCAAAAACCTATTCCAGAGCTCATCTTGACCTTCAATGACCTCTAAACCACAGCAGGGACTGTCACACAAGTGATTGTACATAACATTTAGAAATCATAAGGAGAAGCTAGCATTGTGTTAACAATTCTACCCCCAAAGTTCTGTTTCTATGCATCAAAGAAGCCTAAGATAATTATGGCTGAAGTTGGCTTTACTGCATGAGTTGTGAAAATTATCCTAGGTTTGAAATGAGCTAATTAATCTAGCTGACCTGCAAATTCACAAAAATACTAAAGTTTGTACTGGTCAATAGTATCAACAAACTATCCTTGAACTGAATGACTTCCCAATTTTCTGTACAGAGATTGGTAATAAATTTCATTGACAAGTAAACTACAGTAGGAAGACTAAAAAATCTACTTCAATTTCATAAATAATTGAATTATTCCCATGTTTGACCTTTGATTATGTTACTACTGAATTTAGGTAAAACCTTGGTAGTCTCAATCTTTGACCTCGAAATAGATACAAAGCAACTTATTCTTATTATTGCATACTAACTATTCAATTAATTTCATGATTACCAATTATTCCTTTCAAGCGAATGAGCATTACTCGTTTGACCAAATAAAAACTGCAGTATACCGATCTTTGCTTCAAAGTAGAAAATGCTCTTTTTGACCTTTTGACCTTGGTTTGACATTCCATTTTCCCTTAAATCTCAATAATATTTAACGCTATCTTTAACCTTACATGGCAAACACAAGTTGGCAAGTTTAAAGTCGTATATGCCCAATTGAAAATGAAAGCTGACATACCATATTATAAAAATGTTGGGTCAACTTTCCGCTGCTAAATTGATATTTGGGTGCACCCAAAATCAGGCATTTTGTTATTGTGATGCCAAAATATTCATAATTAGCACAGACTTTGTCTTGAAATAACCTTAAAAGGCATGAGTTTCTCTTTAAAAGATATTTCTCACCTAAAAATAATATTTTTTAGGAAAAAAATATCATTAAATATGTATTCTAGGAGGAATTGATGAGATACTAGACAGGCAATTCAAAGACAAAATGCCTTAAGTCATGAAATTGGGGTTAGTTTGACCTTGAATGACCTCTTATATCACAGCAAAATGCCCTACCCTAGGCTGGTTGCATGAAATGGAAAGATTGTATTACAACAAGCATTTTGATACCAAACAATGCCTATAATGTTTGGTGCTCACAACTTCTATTACCTAAATAGTGGTCCCATATGTTACTAGCACTTTCTAACAAATCGATTTTAAACACTTAATTCAGGCATGAATTGTCCAATAGCACATTCCACATCTGCATATTACCTTTAGTTAAAACTAGTACTTCATATTCACAGGTAACGGGTAAAACATTGTTAGTAAAATATATTTAAGGTATCTTGTCTGTCAATTATTTTGGTAATGTGGTTAGGATATTATGTAATGACAAAACAGAAGTACCTCATCAAAATTTCTCCATCAAAATTCAAGCTTTTTAGAGAAAAAATGACGTTTTGACCTTTATTTGACCTTCATTTTTTCCTTCAATCTCAGTGATATTTTAGACTGCCTTTATAATCTTACATGACAAACACAATAGGCAAGTAATGCCACAAGTTAAAAGACTAATTCTTCCCATTAAAAATGAAAGCTGACATACCATAAGATATGACCCGATCAGTTATGTCGACTTTCTGCTGCCTCACTTCAATATTTGAGTGCACCCGAAATCAGTCATTTTGTCATTTTGGTCCCTAAATATTCCAGATTGGTCCAGACTTTCTCTTGAAATGACCTAGAAATGTCTCAGGATCCTTTCTAAAAATTATTTCTCACCTAAAAATATTTCCAGGATAAAATATGTATTCTAGGAGAATTTGATAAGCTGCTAAATGGAAAATTTAAAGACAAAATGCCTTAAATCATTAAATTGGGGTTAGTTTGACCTTGAATGACCTCTAGTATCACAACAATAGACCCTACCCTAGGCTGGTTGCATGGAATGGAAAGACTGTCTTACAACAAACATTTTGATACCAAACAATGCCTATAATGTTTGGAGCTCACAACTTTTATGACCTAAACAGTGGTCCCATATTAGCACTTTCTCATAACCCGTCCGTAAACACTTATCATAAGCATTGAATAGCCAAATGCCACATTCCACACTTCCATATTGACTTAAAACTACTTCATTTTCACCGGTAAATGGTAGAAAATGATTTGTTGGATCCCAGTTGAGATTATTTATCTGTCAATTATTGTGGTAACTTGGTTTGGAAATTATAAAATGACAAAACACAAGTACTTCATCAAAATCTCTTGATCAAAATTTGAGTTTTTTAGGGAAAAAATGATATTTTGACCTTTATTTGACCTTCAACGACCCCTTAATTTCAATATTATTTTCCCATTATCTTCCAGATTGAGGAGAAAATTAAACCTGATGTTTTGGTGCATCATCTGCTCCCTTCCTACTTATAAAACTTAAGATACAATCATTTTAGTTTTCAAATTTTTACCATTTTAGGCACTTTTTGGGGTCTCCAGGAGGGCTTGGTACCCTACTTTGTACCTAACAGCTCAAAATTGGACTTAAAACTCTAGTCAATGAACTTTCTAAAATGTTCAACAATTCCATTAAAAGACATTCCTTTAGAAAAAGTGGCTACAAAAGAGAAATACATACCTTCAAAAAAAACGGAGAAGTTTATAAACGGAAACTATAGAATATGGGAAAATCCCAGATTCTTGATTTGGCAGCCATTTTGACCTTGAATGACCTTTATTACATCATGGGATTGAGTTAGTTATGTGTTTACTATTTCAAAAGATACTCCTCTTTCATACCAACATTTTGATACCAAACACTCATCCCTATGTTTGGTTTAAGCTGAGTTATAAGTGTTTTAGGGTGCCTTTCCTACCCCTATACCTATTATTTTGACCATTTTGGGGCCTTTTTACATATATTGGGGTGTCTAAGACATGACCCCATAAAAAAGATGTGCACCACTTCTGAAGTCTACATCCACCCTGGCGGTATGCCCCAAGTGTGGGCCTAAAACATGATACCAACGGAAATTTTCTAGCTCTCGGGTTAACCTAACTTCTAAAATAGAGCCCTTTTCTTGATCTGGCTACTGGACTATATATGTATATGCTATCAATGAAATATTTTGGGAATAAAGTCCAGATACAAAAAAAACGTGAAAAGAATGTGTATGAGTTGGCCAGTGAGCATTTTGGTATGATTCTACCCACAAATTATTTCCAAATGATACTTTTATGTGGATATCCTCCCTTCCCCCCAAAAAATGATAAATAGATTTTTAAAAAATGGGCTTTTCTTTGAGCTGCTACGCTATGATTGTTAAGGAAATGTAAAAACAATACTATTTCAATAAATGTTGAAGGAAAACATATTCCAAAGGAGGCACAATCTTCGTTCAAACACGGATTAATTCCAAGCATACCCAAAGTGAGGTATGGGCATGAGGTGGTTCTATAAAATATACATAGACATTAAGTTCCATCACAATTTATTTTGATAAAGATAACTTTCAAATTGTATTTATTTAAAGCCGGGTAGCTTATATACTGGCTGTATGGAAACCATTTTTTGAAACTATAGAAAAGTCCGAATTTTTCGTAAGCTCAAATATGCATGTTACCCATGCACCACCGTAGCATGCTGAATTGTTTGGGTTTGTTCAAATGCTCTCTCTCTCTAAGCGCACAACCTTTGATTGTGTTTTTTCCCAAGGGATGTGTCCGTACGCTCTTAGCGCCGATGCAGGCATTGTCCATTGTGTCCATGCCGCCTAAACCCTTTCGGTGCATGCCCAGGTTCCCTTTGATTACCCGGGTAAGCTACGCTACTACAGTGTGCATGCTTCTGCCACCGGACAACCAACTAAGTCCGTGCAGTGCAACCCCATTGTGGAAGCAGAGGTTTGATATCGGTTGTACTATATATCGCCGGGTGGTCATACCACACCCGGCCGTGCTTGAGGATAAGAAATCAGCATCAAAAGCACCTTTTTGTTTAATTTTTTGAAATTAGTTTACGTTAAGAAACATCTAGATACACTCGTCTACCAAACTGCCAACTCAGAATTAAGCAAACAGGCGCGGCAACGGAGATCATGCGTTGCAAAGGATTGGGCCTCCTCTCTTATAATATATATATATATATATATATATATATATATATATATATATATATATATATATATATATATATATGTATATATATATATATATATATATATATATATATATATATATATAATTATATATATATATATATATATATATATATATATATATATATATATATATATATATATATATATATATATATATAATATATATATATATATATATATATATATATATATATATATATATATATATATATATATATATATATATATATACATGTATATATATACATATATATATATATATGTGTGTGTGTGTGTGTGTATGTATGTATGTATATATACATATATATATATATATATACATATATATATATATATATATATATATATATATATATATATATATATATATATATATATATATATATATATATATATATATATATATATATGTATTGTAAATTATATTTATGGTTTTGAATGTTTATTTCATTCAAACCTCTAGGGTGGGGGTCGGGTAGGGTGCTTACTGCTTGTTCTCCCCATCTTTGTTTTTGAAAGCCTATAGTCAAGACTCAGCTGAAGAAGCTATAGCCCAAGATATTTTCATAGATCCATATAAGACTTCTCAGTGATATATCTGTGGATTAGTGGAATAGGACAATTGAAAGAAATGGTTTTGAAATTAATCCCCTGTTTTTGGAAACATGCTCCCAGGTAGCTTCTCCTTTCACATGCGATGGGTCTAATCACTGAGTTGCTTTGCTATAAATGTAACTTTAGGACACCTCTAATTGTAGACACTAATTGCAGCGGACTATAGATCTTGGGATAGCCCCTTACAAACCCTACTTTCTTTTAAGAGACTGGCCACATACTTGTTTTAATGACCAACTCTCTTACCCCAGGGGGATGACTACTGGTATCTGCTGTAACAGGGCATAGCTATTGTGACTGTATATGGAGCTCAAGAACTGCAAATAGTAAAAAAAGCTACAACTCTATAACAAGGGGAGTATTATGTAATAGGTAGTCTACTGGTCTCAGTGTGTTCTCCCGTGGGAAAATGGGGTACATGCATGAAAACAAGCAAGAAATGGTTGACACATATCGTTGGATGTTAGAAAATTAACCAGATTTTGGTACTTGATCTATAAAAAGCGGTCAATGTAAAGGTCGACAAAAAAGGTTTGTTTCCTGTAAACAGTATGAAAAAATAGGGTAGGTAGGTAAAGAGATTTTTTTCTGGATTTTCTAACAATGCATGTTCCATGGCAGCTGTAGTTGGAATATAGTGTTCTAATCCAGTATTTATGTTGATTTGATTTTTGGGAGTTGGGAGGTATGAAAAAACTTTTTTGAGTAAAAATCTTTTGAGTAAAGTCTTGTGAGGTGTTTGGGTCACGTTACAGGAAACAAATCCTTTTTTAGGCTCAATATTTCTTTTTTGAATACATAGGCCATGAGCAATTGAAGAGGAGACATTTTGGACTACTAGAAAAAAATCACAAAATGAATGCTACTGTTTCATCTGAATTGTATTGATAAATTTATGCATTTTGTATTTTAATTTGATATAGCGCCCCCTTGATGTTTCAAGACATTATATGTTGCCCATTGTGAGTGTCATGTTTCTATGATGCATACAAGGAAACAAACAGTCCTAAGTAGCTGATGTATGACTCATAGGGAGAAACTACAATGGAGCTGTTGTACCTAAAATATATCCAGGGTATGAGAGAGGACTACGAAACTGGGTGCTAAAAATTGCCTGTTGTAAAATCTTTTGGCATCCTATTATTCAGGGGGGACCACAATATACTCAGATTGCAACCCTAGACATGTATTTACTTCTTAAAGTCATCATCATCAATTCATCATCATTATCATCAGCATTATCCGCATCTTCATTGCAACCACCAAAATCTTTAGCAAGACATCACAAGTTACCTTTCCTACTGACTTCTCTTTGCAGCCCCTGTTGATCCCAGTCGCCGCTACCTCTTCATCCAGATCCTGGGAGGGAAGGCGTTTCTGGAACACCTTCAGGAGCCTCCGCCTTCGCCAGGTCACGTGACCTCCACGTTTACGCTGCACGTGCACTATAGGAGGCAGCGCTTCAAGTCGCGGCCGGTGCCGTGCGCCTGTGATCCTGACATCAAAGAGGGATTCCTACTCGAGGTGCACAAAGACGGATCAGGTTATTTTTTATTTTTTTTGCAAGAAAATATAGACTTTCAGGCCAAAAAGAGTAATTGGTTGTAATTTCATGATCGATAATCAGTTGCAGCCAACCGATCAATTATCGATCCTAATTACAATTACAGCTCAATTACAAATGGCGGCTCTACCAACCTCCTGTAGCTCTGATGTGCATAATTTGGGATGGTACTTGAATACCATTCCATGGTTATAAAGTCCATTCTTCTAAAACTTCTAACACTCTTACTTCGTTTTGAAGTATTTTTGGAGCTTATTTTCATAGCAAGAAAGCTGACAACTTGTCAGTCTTTTATTTTCAATTTTTGCGTCGCTAGGTGTCGACTTTTCCGATTTTTCTCATTAGCCAGGTGCATTATCAATAAATGTAGATCTTCTCACCACTACTGGTAGGTACAAATAAAGAATTGTTTTGGTTTTTTTTGCAAGAAAAATATAGACTTTTAAGCCAAAAAAAGTGTGGTGAAAATAGGGAATAAGACAATTGATGTTAAAATGTAAAATTAAAGATATAAAGTCAAAAGGAATGTGTAGATTTGAAAAGGGATTAAGGATGTGAGAACATAAAAGATATAAATCAAAGCATTAATATAAGATATATAAATCCAAAAGGTATGTTGTAGAATAGAAAAGAAATGTCGTAAGAATGTAATATGTATAAAGAAAATAAGAATTTCATGAAGATAAGGGCTGAACAAAAACTTTTTAGAAGAGGAATGTTGTAGGTAAAAAGAAAGATATAAATTTTGAAAAATCATGCTGTAAATATTGTACATTTAACAATGGTAGCCCAACTAGCTCAAGCTGAAAACCCACCAATTTGTGTAGCCCTACCCAGCTAGAACTTAGAAGGAACTAGAAGAAATAGGGGAATATTCCATAAATTGTGCCTCTTCTATATTGATATGTGCTTAGCATTTGTCTAATATAATTGATAACTTAACCCTTATGCTGGTGGTGGCTAATTTGGATGATTCAAAAAGTCTTTGAAAAAATGACTGAAACCCTGGCACATGGGTACTCATTGGTTTTTAGATGATTTTTAAATCTTTGCATCTGTGTGCTTTAGATGAAAGTAACCTCAGCATTGGAAGGGTTACTTTTCTATATTGATATGTACTAAACAATTTTCTTATATAACTGATTACATAATTTTCTTTGTTTCAGGAGATGCGAGTCGTATGGCTGATCCCACGTCAATGCTGGCCATTTCGGATCCCGTTCACCTCGTTCTCATCAAGACAGACTCTTCCGGAGACACGACTCTGGTCTCCTCTCACTATCTGGAAACACGGCCAGTACTAGCCATGGCCAACAACAGACTCAGCACCTCCATAGAGCTGATGGGAATAGGTGAGTTACAGACACGGCCAGTACTAGCCATGGCCAACAACAGACTCAGCACCTCCATAGAGCTGATGGGAATAGGTGAGTTACAGACACGGCCAGTACTAGCCATGGCTAACAACAGACTCAGCACCTCCATAGAGCTGATGGGAATAGGTGAGTTACAGACATGGCCAGTACTAGCCATGGCCAACAACAGACTCAGCACCTCCATAGAGCTGATGGGAATAGGTGAGTTACAGACACGGCCAGTACTAGCCATGGCCAACAACAGACTCAGCACCTCCATAGAGCTGATGGGAATAGGTGAGTTACAGACACGGCCAGTACTAGCCATGGCCAACAACAGACTCAGCACCTCCATAGAGCTGATGGGAATAGGTGAGTTTCAGACACGGCCAGTACTAGCCATGGCTAACAACAGACTCAGCACCTCCATAGAGCTGATGGGAATAGGTGAGTTACAGACACGGCCAGTACTAGCCATGGCCAACAACAGACTCACCACCTCCATAGAGCTGATGGGAATAGGTGAGTTACAGACATGGCCAGTACTAGCCATGGCCAACAACAGACTCAGCACCTCCATAGAGCTGATGGGAATAGGTGAGTTACAGACACGGCCAGTACTAGCCATGGCCAACAACAGACTCAGCACCTCCATAGAGCTGATGGGAATAGGTGAGTTACAGACACGGCCAGTACTAGCCATGGCTAACAACAGACTCAGCACCTCCATAGAGCTGATGGGAATAGGTGAGTTACAGACACGGCCAGTACTAGCCATGGCCAACAGCAGACTCAGCACCTCCATAGAGCTGATGGGAATAGGTGAGTTACAGACACGGCCAGTACTAGCCATGGCCAACAACAGACTCAGCACCTCCATAGAGCTGATGGGAATAGGTGAGTTACAGACATGGCCAGTACTAGCCATGGCCAACAACAGACTCAGCACCTCCATAGAGCTGATGGGAATAGGTGAGTTACAGACACGGCCAGTACTAGCCATGGCCAACAACAGACTCAGCACCTCCATAGAGCTGATGGGAATAGGTGAGTTACAGACACGGCCAGTACTAGCCATGGCCAACAACAGACTCAGCACCTCCATAGAGCTGATGGGAATAGGTGAGTTACAGACACGGCCAGTACTAGCCATGGCTAACAACAGACTCAGCACCTCCATAGAGCTGATGGGAATAGGTGAGTTACAGACACGGCCAGTACTAGCCATGGCCAACAACAGACTCAGCACCTCCATAGAGCTGATGGGAATAGGTGAGTTACAGACACGGCCAGTACTAGCCATGGCTAACAACAGACTCAGCACCTCCATAGAGCTGATGGGAATAGGTGAGTTACAGACACGGCCAGTACTAGCCATGGCCAACAACAGACTCAGCACCTCCATAGAGCTGATGGGAATAGGTGAGTTACAGACACGGCCAGTACTAGCCATGGCCAACAACAGACTCAGCACCTCCATAGAGCTGATGGGAATAGGTGAGTTACAAACACGGCCAGTACTAGCCATGGCCAACAACAGACTCAGCACCTCCATAGAGCTGATGGGAATAGGTGAGTTACAGACACGGCCAGTACTAGCCATGGCCAACAACAGACTCAGCACCTCCATAGAGCTGATGGGAATAGGTGAGTTACAGACACGGCCAGTACTAGCCATGGCCAACAACAGACTCAGCACCTCCATAGAGCTGATGGGAATAGGTGAGTTACAGACACGGCCAGTACTAGCCATGGCTAACAACAGACTCAGCACCTCCATAGAGCTGATGGGAATAGGTGAGTTACAGACACGGCCAGTACTAGCCATGGCTAACAACAGACTCAGCACCTCCATAGAGCTGATGGGAATAGGTGAGTTACAGACACGGCCAGTACTAGCCATGGCTAACAACAGACTCAGCACCTCCATAGAGCTGATGGGAATAGGTGAGTTACAGACACGGCCAGTACTAGCCATGGCCAACAACAGACTCAGCACCTCCATAGAGCTGATGGGAATAGGTGAGTTACAGACACGGCCAGTACTAGCCATGGCCAACAACAGACTCAGCACCTCCATAGAGCTGATGGGAATAGGTGAGTTACAGACACGGCCAGTACTAGCCATGGCCAACAACAGACTCAGCACCTCCATAGAGCTGATGGGAATAGGTGAGTTACAGACACGGCCAGTACTAGCCATGGCCAACAACAGACTCAGCACCTCCATAGAGCTGATGGGAATAGGTGAGTTACAAACACGGCCAGTACTAGCCATGGCCAACAACAGACTCAGCACCTCCATAGAGCTGATGGGAATAGGTGAGTTACAGACACGGCCAGTACTAGCCATGGCCAACAACAGACTCAGCACCTCCATAGAGCTGATGGGAATAGGTGAGTTTCAGACGTACCCAATGCACTTACAATTTCAATTTTTGCTGGTCGCCTTAGGAATCCATTCCATCATGTTCGCCTCGTTCTTATGAAGACAGACTCTTCTGGAAAAACGACTCTGGTCTCTTCACACTATCTGGAAACACGGCCAGTTACAGAGGTACCCAATGCACTCAGAATTTCAATTATCATCAATTTTTCTGCCATATTGCGGCTAAGTCGTGATTAGCCAGTTGTAAGTGGTGGAGGAAACCAGGGAACCTGGCAAAAAACACCACCTAACCCCAAGTCACTGGCAATTTTCTCACATACCCTGGCCTGGATTTGAACCTAGGCAGTGGTGAGAGACAGCTAGCAGTCAGTGGCCACTTCCTAGACTTGGCCGCCATCAGGGCAGGCCCCAGTAGTGGGAGACAGCTAGCAGTCAGTGGCAATGCCTTAGACCACACAGCCATCAGGGCAGGCCCCAGTAGTGGGAGACAGCTAGCAGTCAGTGGCAACGCCTTAGACCACACAGCCATCAGGGCAGGCCCCAGTAGTGGGAGACAGCTAGCAGTCAGTGGCAATGCCTTAGACCACACAGCCATCAGGGCAGGCCCCAGTAGTGGGAGACAGCTAGCAGTCAGTGGCAATGCCTTAGACCACACAGCCATCGGGGAAGGCCGCCAATGCACTCAGATGCATGATAAATACAGTGAAGTTGCGAATACATTTGAGTCGGGCATTGGATATGGTTGCACTATTCTTGTTTTTGTAAGCTAGTGTGTAATTACTCGTGCCCAAGCATGCCTGTACCGCCCAAAACTGTCTGACTTATTTTGGCGATATCCCGAACAAAAATTGAATTTTCATTGAATATTTGAAGTAGGAATGTTGATCATCAAGTAACTAATACCTCTCTTTGAAATGTTTTCCCAATTTATGATTAAATCAACAGGTATTCTCAAGTATTTTGCAGGTGCAGGCAACACTGGGCATGAATGGGTTAATTCAAACAGTATTTGAAAATGTTGTATTCATGAATTTGCTATTGTGCTTTCAGGTGCAGAAAGTAAGGTTCCTGTAGGTATCCTAGAGGCCAGCATTGAGCTCCTGCCTAAGTGTGTCCAGGTTCTGACAGAGGAAGTGGTCAGCACGCAGGTCAGCCTGGAGAAGAATCGGCAGTCGGAGAGGGAGAGACTTTTCCTCGTCTACGCCAAGCAGTGGTGGAAAGAATACCTGCAGATCAGACCCAACCATGGTCAAAGACTAGTCAAAATTTTTGCACAGGTAATTGTTACATCGATTTTGATATTGTTGGTTATGATTATGTATATGATGATGATGATGATGATTGAACTTACATTATTTTCATTTTTTCTATAACTGCAACTAATACTTCTACTACTACTACTACTACTACTACTACTACTACTACTACTACTACTACTACTACTACTACTACTACTACTACTACCACTACTACTACTACCACCACCACCACCACCACTGCTACTGCTAATACAACTACTACCACTACTAGTAATAATAATGATAATAATGATAAAAAAAATGATTATAATACTAAATGATAATAATGATAATGATAATAATAATAATGATGATAATAATAATAATGATAATGATAATAATGATGTTAACATTAATAGAATTAATGATGATAATAATGTTAATAATAATAATAATAATAATAATAATAATAATAATAATAATGATAATAATAATGATAATAATAATTATAATAATAATAATAATAATGATAATAATAATAATAATAATGCTATCATTTTCCTGAAACTAACTGCATATTCTTTGCACTATCATCTTTCAGGATGAGAATGGCATCAACCGCCCGGTGTGTTCGTACGTGAAGGCTCTGCGTGCGGGGCGCCTGCTGGACACCCCTCGGCAGGGCGCCCGGTTCGTGAGCCTGCTGGGGTACGAGAGGGTGCCCACCCTGGGTGGAGGGGAGAAGGCAGAGCAGTGGACGTGCATGCACAGCTTCCTCTGTAGAAACAAAGGGGTCAGTACTTCCACACTGTACTAGCTAGACTTCTTCCTGACGCAATTAAACTGCAGTAGGGGCAGACCATTTGATATTCTGAGGGAGACTAGACTCTTTTAGATAAAACAATTCTTACCCTGAAAATCAAAAAAAGAAATTCTATCTCTGAAAGGTAAAAAAAAAATTTGGCCCTGAAAATTGAGAATTTCTGGATCTGCCAAAGGTGAAAAGATTCTGGCCTTGCCAAAAAAGAAAAAAAATCTATCTCTGCCAGAGAAGAAAGAAAATTCTGAACAGCTCAAAAAGGGATAACCCACAATAATAATTATGACCAGTATATTGTATCGATAAAATACAACATACATTGAACAAAAAATGAATATATAGACTCAATGAAATAATGTCATACCAAACAGTAAGTTTCCTACAGGGGCTTTTGCTTCTCTAAATCGCTCTGCAACCCTTACATAATGACATTAGGGTAATTATTTTTTACTTTATGAAGTATACATTTCAAATGGATATAATTGCTCCCAACTTTTAAAATGAAAGAGATATATATTACTATTCTAGAACTGTTACGAGGACATGAATACATGTATATACAGTATACATAATATATAATATACATAATATATACAGTATACATATTGATATAGCTATTCATATTGACTGTTGATACACATGTGCGAAAGTTGCCAGTGACTTAGATGGTGGTTTACACGCTTACTGGGTACTCCGGATTCCTTCACCACTTGCAACTGGCTAGTCGTGACTTGGCTACAATATGGCAGATAAAGAGACTAATCGAAATCAAATTTTCAATTCTGATACACTTTTATAGTGCCTCTCTTGTAGGACTGTGAAGACCATGCAGTATTACTCTGTATCTTGCTGTTAGAGAGGTTTTTAAATGAAAAGAAATATTATTCTGGAACTATTTCAAGGACTTAAATATATACACTTAAAAATATTGTGTTGATAAATTTATAGTAAATGTCTTTCTTGTAGGACTGTGAAGACCATGCAGTGTTGCTGTGTAGCTTGCTGTTGGGGTTTGGGCTTGATGCCTACGTGTGTGTGGGTACCAAAAGCAAGGGCGCCGCCCATACCTGGGTCATGACAATAGGACCGGATGGATTGACCACCTTCTGGGAAAGTCTGACAGGACACAGGTAAGTTCAACTAAGTTGATGTACGTTTCATCATTACAAGAGCTCTCATAGAAAAATTGAGTTCCAGTTATAATCACTCTTTCATGATACATATTAATTCCATCATATCGTTACTAATGAGCAAAATCAATATTTTAAGGAGTTGAGAAAAAAGTAAGTTTATAGATATAAGACACAGTGCTGCTAAAAGGTTTTC
Organism: Maea johnstoni; assembly: GCA_963942565.1. Lineage (NCBI taxonomy): Eukaryota > Metazoa > Annelida > Polychaeta > Spionida > Magelonidae > Maea > Maea johnstoni. The sequence goes on along the minus strand of OZ012688.1, from coordinate 2,307,143 downwards.
CAAGTTTGGATAGGAAAGACAAATTTATTTTGTAGCAAAAAAAGAGTAAGAAGACGTAAGAAGCTTAGTTCAGACAAGAGTATAGAGTCATACTCTTTTTGAATATTGCATGCATCTGAATCAGATTTCTATACCATACTTCATGCAAGTAATCGACTAGCCTATAGATCCGGCCACCCCCTTTTTACATAGATTCACAATTTATGAAGTTCGCCAACCACCCATTTTTTGCGTAGCTGATCTGATCCCAAGGAATCGTCAACCTGTTGGTAGTGTCCAAAATCTGACATTATTTGTGGCTACTGTTCACATTCCAGATATACTCATCGTCCCCTGGACCCCAGTGAGCCACCTGGTGTCAAACAGCCCAAGCCCAGCCACCCCTACAGAACTGTGGGCTGTGTCTTCAACCACTGCAGCTTCTACGCCAACAGTCAGGTATACTTTCACTTAGCATTTGTAGTAATGGTGGGGTTGGGAGGGCTAGGAATGGTATGGGTAAGGCCTGAGGTTTTCCCTACAGAACTGTGGGCTGTGTCTTCAACCACTGCAGCTTCTACGCCAGCAGTCAGGTATACTTTCACTTAGCATTTGTAGTAATGGTGGGGTTGGGAGGGCTAGGAATGGTATGGGTAAGGCCTGAGGTTTTCCCTACAGAACTGTGGGCTGTGTCTTCAACCACTGCAGCTTCTACGCCAGCAGTCAGGTATACTTTCACTTAGCATTTGTAGTAATGGTGGGGTTGGGAGGGCTAGGAATGGTATGGGTAAGGCCTGAGGTTTTCCCTACAGAACTGTGGGCTGTGTCTTCAACCACTGCAGCTTCTACGCCAGCAGTCAGGTATACTTTCACTTAGCATTTGTAGTAATGGTGGGGTTGGGAGGGCTAGGAATGGTATGGGTAAGGCCTGAGGTTTTCCCTACAGAACTGTGGGCTGTGTCTTCAACCACTGCAGCTTCTACGCCAGCAGTCAGGTATACTTTCACTTAGCATTTGTAGTAATGGTGGGGTTGGGAGGGCTAGGAATGGTATGGGTAAGGCCTGAGGTTTTCCCTACAGAACTGTGGGCTGTGTCTTCAACCACTGCAGCTTCTACGCCAGCAGTCAGGTATACTTTCACTTAGCATTTGTAGTAATGGTGGGGTTGGGAGGGCTAGGAATGGTATGGGTAAGGCCTGAGGTTTTCCCTACAGAACTGTGGGCCGTGTCTTCAACCACTGCAGCTTCTACGCCAGCAGTCAGGTATACTTTCACTTAGCATTTGTAGTAATGGTGGGGTTGGGAGGGCTAGGAATGGTATGGGTAAGGCCTGAGGTTTTCCCTACAGAACTGTGGGCCGTGTCTTCAACCACTGCAGCTTCTACGCCAGCAGTCAGGTATACTTTCACTTAGCATTTGTAGTAATGGTGGGGTTGGGAGGGCTAGGAATGGTATGGGTAAGGCCTGAGGTTTTCCCTACAGAACTGTGGGCTGTGTCTTCAACCACTGCAGCTTCTACGCCAGCAGTCAGGTATACTTTCACTTAGCATTTGTAGTAATGGTGGGGTTGGGAGGGCTAGGAATGGTATGGGTAAGGCCTGAGGTTCCCTACAGAACTGTGGGCTGTGTCTTCAACCACTGCAGCTTCTACGCCAGCAGTCAGGTATTAGACTTGTAACTTACAAACGGCTGCCTGTTGTTTGCACCTGAGATTTTCTTTATAGAACTGTAGGCTTTGTCTTCAATCACTCAGATATTTGTTATATTTTCCTTTCTCTCCCTTCACCCTAACTTTAAGAATGTAAAAACAAGTCAAATCACTATTCCAAAGTACAATATTTTAACCCATGTCTAGCGATTTCCTTGGCAAGTGTCGTCTAGACCTATGATACGTTTGATAATAACTTTGGAATTAATTACAAATTGGAAAAATATTTGAGTTAGAGTTGTTAATTAGTTTCTGATCAATATTTATCCAAATATTTTCTGAATATTGACTTTGTTAGAGAGATATCACCAAAATAATTAGGGGCTCTGGGCACTATGGGCATGAATGCGTTAAAGGTATAAACAGTCGTGCTTCACCCTTTCACTGCTAAGGCTACTTTCCTCCTAAGCATAAGGATTGACAGCTTTTTGAAAAACATGTAAACCCTGTCATGTTGGTAGTCATTTGAAAGCTCTCGCAGAGTACTCTCAGATGAGTACCCATGTGCAAGGGTTTCGGTCATTTTGTTGTTATTTTGCATCAGTATAAGGGTTAACAAGTAGATCATGGTTTCTGAAGACGGAAATTTAGATATTTATGCTGGGATCGTCATGTCTACTCATCTTCTCCCCAAATCCTCTATAAAAAATATGTGTGCCTGTATATGTGTGTGTATATATATATATATATATATATATATATATATATATATATATATATATATATATATATATATATATATATATATATATATATATATATATATATATATATATGTTGCAGCCCAACTTCCGATCCAGCCCATCTTAAGATGGGCCAAGCCCAGCTTCCGATCGGAAGTTGGGCTGGATTTTGCTGGCCCATCTTAAGATGGGCTACCCAACTTCCGATGACCCAGATAATACAGCAGCCCAGCCCAACTTCTGATGGCAATGATTTTTTATAAAGTGTTCATCTAGAAGTTTATAGCCTTGTAAGAATATGTTTATTGAATAAGATGTGAATTTCATGAGACAAATTACTTGCATCTAATTGTTAAATCTTTACTTAAAAACTACTGAATACTTCTGACTATGCTGAAATTTGAAAAGAAGAAAATGATTACAGATTCTCTCCTTTTGTAAAAAAAAGACTATAAAAACAAAACAAAGAAATAATTATTCAAACACAACAATTAATTATTCAAACACAACAGATTGATTTAAACTGGTAATGTTTCGTGTGGTGCTGGATTCCAGCACCTGTTAATTGCAATCCTGGATTGATTACATTTTTTTCTGGCTTCTAGAATGAGTTGAAAAAGTTGTATATGCCCTACAATTTTTTTACCTGTCTAACACAATATAAGTATCTATTACATTATTTATAATAGATGTCTGTAAAAGTATAAACATTTCATAATAATCAGTCAATTAAGGTAACATGGTACATCTATATTACTTTTCTTTATCTACATTCAGGATGAAGGGCTTTTTTCTGACACATCTTAATAAAGGTCTCACTTTTAAAAGTTCAACGACCAGTTTTCTGATATACTCATTGCTCTTCAATATTAAAAAAAAAGGTTTCAAAAATAATTCAAACTAAAACATAAATATTTCTCTCTTCCCTCTTTTACTATTGACTACCAAAAAGATCAACTGCTTTATCCAAAGTATAAAGTTGGCCAATTCAAGATCATAATGTCTTAATCTTACTAAATTTGGATCTGCCAAAATTTAATATATGTGTCGTTTAGGTACAAGTACCAATTCAATCTGCATACACCTTATCTCATATCAATTACAACTTGAACCATGTATGCTCATTTCTTACTACCTTCCCTCATCTAGATACTATAAGTGCCCTGTTCTGATGAATCTTGATAAAGGATACAATGTTTTTGTAAATTCTTACAAGTTTTTTGTCTATTTCTACTGTCCTGCCAGTCACATGAACCTCCTCAATTAATGCATTTACACTTATTTTGGCACACACATGATTATATAATTATGTCAAGAATTTGCAAGGGGTTAAAGAATACCTAAAACTACTATAAAAAAGCTTAAAAGACGAAGAAAAATTTCACTTTTCCCTTTTTGAGTCATTAGAAAAATACCATTGCTATTCCTTCATGCAAATTGTAAATGATTCATCTAGCTTATGTAATGTAATCACACAACCCATAAATAACAAAGAAAAGGTAGTATTTTGCAAATTATCTAATTGAATTAACTTTGAATTAGATTAAATCTGAATAAGCTTAAAATTCCATGTAAATGACTCTTTGATTTGATGTCTGGTGAAAATATGTGGAACTAATGAGCTGTAAAAATATGATTCTTTTATTTCGTTTTTCTGCATACAATCAGCAATACTGTTTTGAGTAATCAGGTTATTCTAGCTACCCATTTCAATTTATTTCTTGGACTAATATTATCTTGTAATTTAAAGTGGATGCCCTATGAAAGAGTTGAAAATTCCATATTTATGAGTTCAAAAATTCATATGAATATTCATGAAGGGTTACATCCTGGTATCTATAATGATCGGAAGTTGGGCCAAGCCCATCTTAAGATGGGCCAGCCCAACTTCAAATGACCTACATCCTGGTATCTAGAGATCGGAAGTTGGGCCAAGCCCATCTTAAGATGGGCCAGCCCAACTTCAAATGACCTACATCCTGGTATCTTAAGATCGGAAGTTGGGCCAAGCCCATCTTAAGATGGGCTAGGGGTCATCGTAAGTTGGGCCAAGCCCATCTTAAGATGGGCTACCCAACTTCCGATCGTAAGTTGGGCCAAGCCCATCTTAAGATGGGCCAGGATCGGAAGTTGGGCTGCAACATATATATATATATATATATATATATATATATATATATATATAATCATCTTATCCCCACAGCCCACAGACAGTGTGGAGATGTGTCAGTTCATCTTACAAGACGACTCGCGCTGGAAGGCGATGTCTGCCGATGCCGTTTCCTCCGTCTGCAGCCAGGGGGCGACACCTCTGTGGCCTACGCTCCCGCCTCTGTGCGCCACCAGCCTGGATGCCATGCTGGTGAGCAACGATCTCGAGCAAGAGTTACGAGCACTCGTCTCTGACCATAGAAAGGTGAGACAACGCTAGCACAGCAATCTGGAATTTTGATTACCATCATTTTTCTGCCATATTGTGACTACCCATTTGTAAGCAGTGGAGGAAACTGAGGTGCCCGGCCAAAACCACAGCTGAAGTCACTGGCAACTTTCTCACATAACTTACTCGTTTATGGAATAAACGTTTTACTGGAACTGTTTGTGACAAGAATTCTCCTTAAGTCAGATAAGCTGAAAATGAATTTTGAATAAAAACAGATACTTGTCAAGCATTTTATTATTTGATGTAGGGTTGCGGAGTTCACAGTAGGGATAATGTGTTGATAATGCTATTTTTACTATCTGTACCAGGGATTCATGTGTTGTCATTGTTTGTGGGACCAGGGCTTGACCCCTGCTTGGGATGACCACTGCTTATGACCACTATGTTCATGCTGTCTTGTTGTTGTTATTGTTTGTAGGACCAGGGCTTGACCACTGCCTGGGATGACCACTGCTTATGACCACTATACTCATGTTGTCTTGTTGTTATTGTTTGTAGGACCAGGGCTTGACCACTGCCTGGGATGACCAACTGAGCTACCTCCTGACACCAGCCCTGGCAGCGTATGAGACAGAGAGAATTACAGGTGAGGAAAACATAAGACTTTCCACGGGGTCCAGGGCATATGCCCCTAGATTTTGCCATGAGCCCCTAGATTTCTCAGGCTAGGGGTCCAAAATAGTTTGTACAATAAGCAGAAATCCTATTTTTGACCACAGGGTTTAGATGATTTTCAAAAATCTTTGCGTCCTTATGCTTTGGATGAAAGTTGTCTCAGCAAGTTAGCATTGGAAGGGTTAAATACCTGAGAACAAAAATACCTGAGAACAAAAATGCTGGAAAATGACTGAAACCCTGGCATATAGGTACTCATCTGAAAGTACTCTGTGAGAGCTTTCCAATGAATTCCAACATGACAGTGCTTAGATGGTTTTCAAATATCTTTGCGTTCTAGTGCTTTGGACGAATGTAGTCCCAGCATTGGAAGGGTTAACTAATGATTAGTTAAAATTTAACCTCAAATGCCATAACAAATGTGAGGAGAGTCCAAATTTAAAAAAAAAATTGCGTTAATATCTTGAAATATTTTTGGTAACGAGGAGTTTCAGCAGGCCTTTGTTTTTATCTTGAAAGATGCTGATTTGTGGCGTGTTTTCAGGTGTGACGTTTGGTAACGAGGAGTTTCAGCAGGCCTTTGTTTTTATCTTGAAAGATGCTGATTTGTGGCGTGTTTTCAGGTGTGACGTTTGGTAACAAGGAGTTTCAGCAGGCCTTTGTTTTTATCTTGAAAGATGCTGATTTGTGGCGTGTTTTCAGGTGTGACGTTTGGTAACAAGGAGTTTCAGCAGGCCTTTGTTTTTATCTTGAAAGATGCTGATTTGTGGCGTGTTTTCAGGTGTGACGTTTGGTAACGAGGAGTTTCAGCAGGCCTTTGTTTTTATCTTGAAAGATGCTGATTTGTGGCGTGTTTTCAGGTGTGACGTTTGGTAACAAGGAGTTTCAGCAGGCCTTTGTTTTTATCTTGAAAGATGCTGATTTGTGGCGTGTTTTCAGGTGTGACGTTTGGTAACGAGGAGTTTCAGCAGGCCTTTGTTTTTATCTTGAAAGATGCTGATTTGTGGCGTGTTTTCAGGTGTGACGTTTGGTAACGAGGAGTTTCAGCAGGCCTTTGTTTTTATCTTGAAAGATGCTGATTTGTGGCGTGTTTTCAGGTGTGACGTTTGGTAACGAGGAGTTTCAGCAGGCCTTTGTTTTTATCTTGAAAGATGCTGATTTGTGGCGTGTTTTCAGGTGTGACGTTTGGTAACAAGGAGTTTCAGCAGGCCTTTGTTTTTATCTTGAAAGATGCTGATTTGTGGCGTGTTTTCAGGTGTGACGTTTGGTAACGAGGAGTTTCAGCAGGCCTTTGTTTTTATCTTGAAAGATGCTGATTTGTGGCGTGTTTTCAGGTGTGACGTTTGGTAACGAGGAGTTTCAGCAGGCCTTTGTTTTTATCTTGAAAGATGCTGATTTGTGGCGTGTTTTCAGGTGTGACGTTTGGTAACGAGGAGTTTCAGCAGGCCTTTGTTTTTATCTTGAAAGATGCTGATTTGTGGCGTGTTTTCAGGTGTGACGTTTGGTAATGAGGAGTTTCAGCAGGCCTTTGTTTTTATCTTGAAAGATGCTGATTTGTGGCGTGTTTTCAGATGTGACGTTTGGTAACAAGGAGTTTCAGCAGGCCTTTGTTTTTATCTTGAAAGATGCTGATTTGTGGCGTGTTTTCAGGTGTGACGTTTGGTAACGAGGAGTTTCAGCAGGCCTTTGTTTTTATCTTGAAAGATGCTGATTTGTGGCGTGTTTTCAGGTGTGACGTTTGGTAATGAGGAGTTTCAGCAGGCCTTTGTTTTTATCTTGAAAGATGCTGATTTGTGGCGTGTTTTCAGGTGTGACGTTTGGTAACGAGGAGTTTCAGCAGGCCTTTGTTTTTATCTTGAAAGATGCTGATTTGTGGCGTGTTTTCAGGTGTGACGTTTGGTAACAAGGAGTTTCAGCAGGCCTTTGTTTTTATCTTGAAAGATGCTGATTTGTGGCGTGTTTTCAGGTGTGACGTTTGGTAACGAGGAGTTTCAGCAGGCCTTTGTTTTTATCTTGAAAGATGCTGATTTGTGGCGTGTTTTCAGGTGTGACGTTTGGTAACAAGGAGTTTCAGCAGGCCTTTGTTTTTATCTTGAAAGATGCTGATTTGTGGCGTGTTTTCAGGTGTGACGTTTGGTAACGAGGAGTTTCAGCAGGCCTTTGTTTTTATCTTGAAAGATGCTGATTTGTGGCGTGTTTTCAGGTGTGACGTTTGGTAACAAGGAGTTTCAGCAGGCCTTTGTTTTTATCTTGAAAGATGCTGATTTGTGGCGTGTTTTCAGGTGTGACGTTTGGTAACGAGGAGTTTCAGCAGGCCTTTGTTTTTATCTTGAAAGATGCTGATTTGTGGCGTGTTTTCAGGTGTGACGTTTGGTAACGAGGAGTTTCAGCAGGCCTTTGTTTTTATCTTGAAAGATGCTGATTTGTGGCGTGTTTTCAGGTGTGACGTTTGGTAACGAGGAGTTTCAGCAGGCCATACGGCGGGCAGTGCCTGACGGGCACACCTTCAAGGGCTACCCCATACAGTTCGTACATAGGAACGCTAGGAAGGCATTCACTGCTTGTCTCAGGTAGAGTATAATAGAGCTGCACTCACAGAGGGAGATCAACTCATGAGCTCACCACCATTTTGACTCGTGAGCTCATTAGCTTGTGGACTCCCATTTTTTTGAATAAATATTCATTATTCAGCCCACCAATTAAGAAGGAAATACTAACTGATGGAGAATTGCTAACATTTACATGGTTATTTCATTTTAAAATGTGCCTGCATAGAGGAATACATATCTATATTTACATATTGCTTTTTATAGATAGTTACAAAGGTGAGTATAACGCTCAACACTGCCTATATACATTGGGGATTGTAAGCAAAACATGACAGCGATAAGCAGTAATAAGAAAGTTTGAGTTAGATGTTTAACACATGTTTGTGTTCCAAACATAGACAAGTTCGCGAGTTGACAACTTCAGCTCGAGCTCGCTCGCCTGCCTAATGCTCGAGCCACTCGAGTTTGTGAGTGGTGAGTGCAGCTCTATAGTATATACTGTATACGGCTTTAGTTTAGAGTGATAAAAATTTCACTTTACAGGCCTCTCGGAGGGTTTTTGTGCTACTTTAACCCTTATGCTGCTGTTGGCTAATTTTGCCAATACAAAAAGATGCAAAAAAACTGAAAAATGACTAAAATTTCTGTAACAAATACCAGTTTATATACAATTCAATATGTTACCTTTCTTAAGCCATTGATACATAAGAGTTCTCCTAAAATTGTCATCTGGATCTAAAATGCTTTTGAAAATGATTTTTCAAAATATTTAAAGGAGAAGTGTTCATTCGTTTAGCTGTTCGAGTGCAAGTTTTCACATACCCAGAATTGGCCTGTGCCACATGGATTATGTTTGCCTGTAAATACAAGTCCATCTTATGATGAAAAAAATATTCTTATAAAATATAGCAATACACCTGTTATATGTGAAATCAGATTTGTTGTAAGTTATTTGATAAAATTGATATGATTATTGTATTGTCAGATTGTTCCATTTTATTCATTTCAGTTGGTGGTTGTCTACACTATTAGCCAATGACTAATCACAATTCACCTTAAATATCAGAAAGTGTCTGTATTTCAATTCCCTCTTAAACCATAAAAGTAATGATATGAATATTTTTATGTGCAAAGTTCAATCATTTTAGATCCCTTTGGATTGTCTTATTGTTTTTGATTATCTTCATTTCAGAGCTCCAGTTTGTGAAGAAATCATCAATTGCAGAGGAGATCATATCCGATTAGCTGTTCGAGTGCGAGTTTTCACATACCCAGAATCGGCCTGTGCCACATGGATTATGTTTGCCTGTAAATACAAGTCCATCTTATGATGACAAAATATTCTTAAAAAATATAGCAGTACACCTGTTGTTTGGCAAAAATGTAAGCATCTCCAATGCATGGCACTGAAGCATTGGATTGCATTGCTCAGTTATGTGACATGAATGGAGGCCAGTGATTGGTTCAGGTCCAGTCACATGACAATGAAAGAGGCCAATACTCTTGGCAGGATGAGTCACATGACAATGAAAGAGGCCAATAGTTGTGGCAGGATGAGTCACATGACGTGAGAAGAGGCCAATGATTGGATCATGTTCAGTCACATGACAAGGAAAGAGGCCAATTGTTGTGGCAGGATGAGTCATGTGACTTGAAACAAAGTCTTTGATTAAATCAGGACCAGTCACTTGAAATGAAGTGACCTGACTGGTAGCTAACAGCAGAATATAAAAAATTAGACTATATTGCATATCTAGGGTAATGATTCAAATTTGCAATATAGGTATATCATGTGAGGTTCAATTCCCCTTCGGATTCTAGATTTAAAGTTTCACTGGTGAAAAAGCCACCTTCTTTGGTTTTAGTTAGAGATCAATTCCTTCCTAAAGATTAATTTCATTCTGTGAAAAACTACACTATCATTTGTCAGCTATTTTGGTAGTCATAACCCTCAAGGTGCAACTTGAAGAACTTAATTTGGTATGTACCTAAACTTGTAAAAATATGAAATGAATTTTGTATAGATATCATTGTTTGTCCTGGACGTTATATGATGAAGTGCAACACTTGAAAAATTGTGTTTTTGAGGAAAGGTTTCCATAACTGTATGCTGGACGCAAGTGTTTGTTGACTTACTGGAATTTTTGTTTTAATAAAAGTTCCCGCCATCAAGATGGCCATTGTTAATATTGTGAGAGGTCTCAGTAGCTTGGCACATTATTACTCTTACTGTTTCTCCAGAAATTGTCGTCTGGATCGAAGATACTTTTGACAATAACTTTTGAATTGAAAATGATCTTACAAAATATTTGAAGGAGATTTGTTGGTAATGTTCTAATTAACATTTCTCCTTCAAATATTTTGCGAATTATGCCTTAGCCTGGAAGATTTTATCACAATCGTCAGGCTGGTTTTGGAAGCTATTAGCATTAATGGGCTAATTAGCAAACCTAAGGAAGTCCTTAACCCATTTAGGCTCACATTTCCAGGAGCAGCTTGAAAGTTTTGATAAAATCGTTCAAGCAAAAGCATAGTTGTAAAAATATTTAAAGGAGAATGTTAAATTGACCAAAGTTTTAAAGATCCAGACAACAATTTCTGAAGGGGCTCTTGAGCATTCTCCGAAGTACATTTACTGCATTGTGGTGCTAAAAATTGTCTGTGAAACTAGAAGCACTGGCAGAGGTGTGAAGTAGAATAGTAGAAATGTTTGAGAAATTCACAATTCACACAAATGTAAGTCAATTTTAGGAATTAGAACATTATTTAGTTGGTGTGTGAATGCTGTTACAAGTTATCATCTGCTGATTTGGATATCAATATCAACACATCTTTTTTCAGACTTAATGAGTATTTTGATTTAAACCTTTTACAGATAAGCACTACTGGTATCAAAATAATACAGTGCAATATTTCTACTGGCACAATCCGAGGACTCATTTAACCCATTCATGCTTAAGAGCTTCTCTTGAAAGTGCCCTCTGAATTTGTGCTACTTTTGACCATAAATTGAAAGTACAGAATGATTTCACAATATATTTGAAGAAGAGTTTTAGCCAACATTCTGTTAAATATTTCTTTAAATATTTTCCCTGGAAGAGTTTGCCAAAATTGTCAGGCTGCGAGCAGTAATGGGTTAAGCATTGCATACTGGACCCAGACATTAGTAATGTACACACAGGTACATTTAGTACATGTAGTGTACCCTTTGATTTTAATCCATTAGGGTTATTGAGAACAGAAAAAAGTGGAGATTGTCATGAATTGCCTTAGCAGTCAAAGCTATGTGAAAAGGGTAAAGCTTGATAAAAATTGCGGTGAGTCACCTATGCTGTCAAAACTAAAAGTCAAGGCAATGGAAAAGGGAAAATCAATTGATAAAGTTTAGGATGTACTATCTAAGATTAGTGTAATCCTTCTTTGTTGAAAATTGTCCAATAGACATCCGGGATGTTGGAATAAAATGTGCATGTTACTATCACATCAACTATACCACCTTGAATTGCTTGGAAACATGTGCAAACTGTGTTGCTTATTTCTATTATTGTTATTTAATTTTATAAATGAGCTTCTTGTTTGACCACTTGATAAATCTTTGTGATAGATAGGTTATTCATTTTGCATCACAGTCTGTGTAAAAAGAATGTCCAAATTATTATCTTTTTAGGATTATTTGAAAAAAAATCCTCGCTTAGAACTTTTTCCTTCAATAGATTTGATATACTCATTTTTATGGT
>OZ012688.1:2250373-2295229 GCA_963942565.1 Maea johnstoni | reverse complement strand
ATATATATATATATATATATATATATATATATATATAGTATATATATATATATATATATATATATATATATATATATATATATATATATATATATATATATATATATATATATATATATATATATATATATATATATATATATATATATATATATATATATATAATATATATATATATATATATATATATATATATATATAATATATATATATATATATATATACATACATAATATGTTATATTGCTTGCATTCATACATCATCATACTCATATATATATATATATATATATATATATATATATATATATATATATATATATATATATATATATATATATATATATATATATATATATATTTAATATAGCCAAAGCAGAACGCTCTAGCAGACAGAAATCTGGTTTGTAGATCAAAACAAATGTTAAAGATAAACCATAAACATATCTGACCCGCGACCACAAGCACAACTTCCGGTAACTTGTTGATTGATTTGTTCAAAGCAGCGCATTTGCTTTCACATAGATTTCGAGAGAAACATTAACAAAATCTCCATAAATTTGACACACTGGCGGACCAAAACTTCCTTTCGGTATTAGATGAAAATAACACCCTTGAAGGTAAAGGCTACCTAAGTATCTGGTCAAAAACAAAATCGCCCAAAAGTTGTGCGTAATGTATCTAAATTGTCTTCAAACTGAGGTATGCGGCCACAGAGGACCCTAGTCAGTACACCCCGACATTTAGTCACTCTGAGAATGAGACCGGCGAGAGTGGTTTCGACCCCCATCACACTCCACGGTGGCACGAGCCAGCTTAAGATTAATTGTTTTGGTCAGAAAGCGAGACGGTTACGGGTGACAGCCGACCTACCAGACGCACGTGCCGTGTGTCTGCAGGCCGTGTGGGGTTGTTTTTCCAACGGCCACACCTCTCGGCCAATCACAAAAGCTCTCCTGCCACGCGACAGCAACAGATAAACTGGCGGGTAACACTATTACGACTCTCTTCTCCCCTCCGCTCAACGACTAACACTCGCAGCTCAGAAGTTCCTTTATTGGATACATTGAATGGAATGTTAATAAACTTGTCGTTGATGTCTGCGAGGTGTCTTTGTGTTACACTGTGTGTGATTGGCTGGCTGCGGGGTTTCTCTGTGTTTGTGCGCGATGTCACTGGTGAGTGACGTTTTGAATGGGCGAAGCTAGGTCTGAGTGGCGGTTTGGGGTGGGGGTTTCCTTGAAGGTGGTGCCCCGGCGGAGACGCTCAGGGATAGTGGGGGGCCGCACCCGCTTTACGTATTTCGCGGTGGAAAGGCATCTTTAAGACCTCCGTAGTCTGCGTTTTTGTAAAAGTAGGGTACTTTTTTGTACCCAGATACGGAGAGTGGGGGTTGAAAATCCTTATACGAAAAATACGGGGCCGAGTCATTGTGGAACTCGGAAGTGACTGGGTTTTTGTGTCTGTAGTTGATCAACCAATTGATACAACAAAACAAAACACCACAATTGACCACATTTACACAAACATTTCAAACGTGCACGCTGCAGAAGTAATAAAAACATATTACTCAGACCATGACCAGATCTTCATAACAACTAACCCAAACCAAAATTAAAAGTCACCAAAATTAAAAACCCAGAGACAAAAAAACACCCCCTCCACTAAAAAAAACAAAAATCTAAAAATCGCAAAAACGAAAAATTTGTAAACATTTTTACATAAAATCAACATGTAACATCAACCTCTTGACGCCATTGGCATCCATCTTGTTTATATTGCCAATTTTTGGCAACCAGTTTCTAATTCCTGGCTAAGATTCTTCGTAAAATCTAGGACCAGTACGGAAAGCAATGCTTTTTTACTCGTTGATTTTGTTGATAAAATTTCTGGTATTTCTTTTTATTTTTAAGGATTTTTATTTTTGGATTTTCCTGCATATGAGCTATGACCATTTACAATGAGTAGTTGTGAAACGGATAAATTTCTGGTAAATTTGAAAATAAATGACATTGGCAAATTGTAGATTTTCTATTATCATTTTTAGGCAAGAATTGAATACCATTTCTGTATAAAATATTCCACTTTTGTTTGTTGCAGGAGGTAGTAGCAGCAGATTATCAAGGACGGCGTCTTCCTCCTCTCAGGGCAGCCCCAGCAGCATCCCCTCACCCAAGGTGGAGAAATGGACCATGCCATATGGTATCTTTACTGTATAAAACTCCGGGCTTTTTGTTTGTTGCAGGAGGTAGTAGCAGCAGGATATCAAGGACGGCGTCTTCCTCCTCTCTGGGCAGCCCCAGCAGCATTCCCTCACCCAAGGTGGAGAAATGGACCATGCCATTCCAGTTCAAGTGCATAGGCACACTCAGGTGATGATTGGCCTCTGTTAAGTTAGCCATTAATGAGTTCATATGGTATTGTGGTCTGGATCAGAAATACTTTCCACAATGATTTTAGGAAGGGTCAAGCCAGCAGACATTTTTTCTGGCCTTCTGAACCTCCTCCTATAAATGCAAATGTGTTCATACCTTTACATGTATGGTATCAATACTGACTGCATATTGTCCTTTCTACAGCTTGAACACTTCGGGCTATCAGTCGTCCAATCGGTCCTTGCATGCCATTACTCAAGTGTCCAATCAGACATAGCTTAACAAAAGAGCGTAAAGCATACAAGCTCTGGACTCTTGCAACGATCAGCACCGTGCTTGGGGTTTGACTAAAAGGAAGATCGCTAATAACAATTTTTTTCTAACTAATTGCTACTGAATCTGTTTATTGGATTTTACTGGACTGAAAAAAAAATGAATCATAGAGGCATAATAGGTACCGTTATCCTTCTAGCCTGGTCACAAAAAAATATGGAAATGAACAAAATATTTTCATAATTTTTAAAGAGCTCCTCAAGTTTATGTGGCATTCTACCTTGAGCCCTTTGATGAATTTCATCAAGTACTAGACTTGGTTATCCCTATATTTCTTTGTTTTTATGTTTGCAGGGGCCACCAGAAGCCGGTGTTAGATATGGTCGTCGTGGGGAAGAAGCTCTTCACCTGTGGAGGAGACAAACTCATCAAGCTCTGGGACCTCGAGACTCTGGCGAAGGGATGCATCAAAACACTGATAGGCCACACAGGTGTGGTAAGTCTGAGAGCTCCATGGGGATCAAGTTCCTTCTATTTTAGCCCTTAAATTCTGCTACTTGTGGCTAATTGTTCAAATTAAAATAACGCATAAATATTGAAATTATAAGAAGTAAAGCATAAGTCAATCGAAATGGTTCTATCAATTTTTATGGATGTACCGTAGTAAGCCTGAGAGCTCCTTGTGGATTAATATCTCTTCTTTCTTATTAGACCTTCTGCTACTGGTGGCTAATTGTTCAAAATAAATATGAAAATATATGAAGTAAACATAAGTCAATTGAAATGGTACAAATGACATTTGTGAAATACGAAAGGTAACGAATCATGTTAAATTGACAAATCAGATTGGGCTACCTCGATAATGGCAATCATTCAGGGGTCCTATTAGACACTAGCCCCATAGCCAATGGCTACAGAAAATTGTGTTGGGTTATAATAATATTTGCTTTTGTAGCCCGGTTGGCTATAGGAAAAGTGAAATTTAAAGATCCTGCTCAGAGCAATATCAATAATACAATCAGTTGAAGAGCACCATCTGACGCATCAGTTGTCCTTTGGTACAATTCCAATATGCTATAGAATAGTGAAGAGTTAGCTTACGCCTTCAAATATTGTTTTTAAAGAAGGACTACAGTGGGACTGCAGCATTTAGAAAATCTAGGGCTATGAGATCTTTGCTGCGATTTGAAAACCTGAAATATGTTGGTCTCTAGGGTTTATAATCAAAGCCTGACCCCTGCTCATTTTTCGTTAGTTATGATCTAGTGGGCTATAAGGTTTTTTAACCGGGCTATGAAGATATGGTGACCTATGGCCCGGCGGTCTTCCTCAGTTTCCAACCGAAGCCTGACCCCTGATCATTCATGCTTGTAAATATTACCATGTGAGTCACACATGCAATAAACTGCTTTAACCACTCATGCATGGGCGCATTTTTGGTGATATCTCTCTAAAGAAAGCAATATTAACCCTTGCTGATGGTGGTTAATTTGGCCAATACAAAATGTTTAAAAAACAGAATTTTTTTTCTTAAATCCTGACACATGGGTATTCATCTGAAAGCACTGTGAGAACTATCCAATGAATACCAACATGACAGGGTTTAGATGGTTTTCGAAAAATCTTTGCGTCCTAGTGCCTTGGATGAAGATAGCCCCAGTATTGGAAGGGTTAAGAAAGTATTTGAAGGAGAGATGTTCACCAAAACTCTATCTACAACTTTTCTGCAAATATTTTTCAAATTTATGCTTTATTCCAAAGTTCAGATGACACTTGTCAAGTAGATCTGTTAAATGTATCCACTTGTCGGTGGCACTTACTACCTTGGATGATGTCAAATTTCAAAGTTGTCTGCAAAATAGGGTAGGTAGGTAGGTAAATTCTTTTTTTTTGCATTATTTATTTGGTCAAAAATGTGTGTTTTATGCATGTTTTATGTTGAGTGGGAGGTGATAGGGCAGAAAAAACTTTAGGGTAGGGATTTTTATGAATAAAAACCTGTTAGGGTAAGGTTACAGGAAACAAACAGGCCATCAGTTGCCTGGGGGATATGCTGTAGTGGTGACGATGCCTGGCTCCCAAGTGTGAGGTCGCAGGTTGGGGTCTCCGCTGGATCCTCATAATCGGATTGGCCTGGTCGCATATAAATGAGCGTCGTTGTAGAGGGCTCTCCATGGTCCTTCTGCAACTGAAAGATCCCTTGGAACTATTCGTGAAGAGAAGGGAATTTCTTCCCTGTTCCGGCTTTCTACCTCGTAGCGATATGACCTAAGCTTTTGAAAGCAACTTAAACACCCATTTCTTCTTTCCTTCCATCAATTGCCATGTTTATTTACTGTTTATTTTCAGGTGCACACTATGGCAGTTGGTGAGTTGTATCTATACAGTGCTGGAGCTGACTGTAGTCTGAGAGCCTGGAATCTGGAAACCCTGGCAGAACATGTTATTATTGAAGTAAGCCATAGGGCCTAAAAATGTACTGTTTGTTTCCTGTGACACTGCGAGAAAAATTAGGGTAGACAGGTAGGAAAATATCTCAATTTAAGAAATATTTTTAGTGGTAAATGGTTGGCTTATATTTGAGCTGTTTATATTTTTCATTCGGAATATCATGTTTTTGATTCAAAATGTCATAAAAAGATCTAGGGTAGGGCCAAAAAAAAGGGGAGGTAGGGTTACAGGAAACAAGCAATTATATTTTTAAGCCGAGATACATTCTGTACTTAGATGAGATAGGCTCAGTGAATTTTACTTTTATTCAATAGAACTAAGAAATGATGAAATATTAGGTTGAAATAACAAGATCTAAATACTCAGGGTATAATGGGATCCTTGAATTTGTTGCAATAGATACATTCCTTTACATTGTATCCAAATCTTGATTGAATGTAACAATTACTTGTAATATCATCACATAACTTACTAGAGAGAAATTCTTTCAGCTACAGATGTATCTTTTTCTTATGATACTTTCTTAAATTAATGATGAAACTTAGTTACATTATAGTATTCATATCATTACGTAACTTTCTAAAGAGAAATACCTAGTCAGTATTTATTTTTGGGATTGTATGGAATATCAGTATCATTCCTCAAGTGTAATGTTCTCTCTCTGTGTGCTTTGTTTCAGCAAGCCCACCTTAACATGATCCATGATCTCCAGTACAGTGAGGAGTTCCTCTTCTCCTCATCTCATGCAGAAATAAAGGTAAGGGACCAGGCTCTGCAGGCATTCCTTATATTAACCTAGTCATGCTTTACAGTTCCTCCTCCAGAAATTGCTACCTGGATCTACGATACATTTTCAATAATAACTTTGGAATTGAGAAAGATTTTACAAATTATTTGAAGTGCAGTTGTTGATAATGTTCTGATTAACATCTCTTTTTCAAATATTTTCTGAAAATTGCTTTTGCTAGAGATCGAGATACCACAAAAATAGTCAAGCAGTTTTGGCTTTTGTAGGCATTCTATATATATAGCGCAGTTGCCCGTTTTGGCAAGTAGGTCTAAATCTTTTAAAATAATTAAATTTTATTTGCCTCAAAAAGGGGAAAAAATAGTTAATTTCAATGAACCATTCCCCATTTATCGCAATAAAACATATATATTGATTAAGGGAATACACTGAATATACCTTTTTTCTGTATTTATGCTATAGTGTTAATACAGGCGAACTTGGATATGATGGACCACTGTACTTCAGATTTTTGTCTATGACGGACGAAATGCTTGGTACCAGTCCTATGCATATCAAGTATGTGTCATATGTATATGACGGACCAATTTTCCTGGTCCCATTGAGTCTGTCATATCCAAGTTTGCCTGTAGCAGAAAAAGTGATGATAAACAATGCATCTGTCTTTTTTCCCCTATCATGACTGTGATGCACCGAAAAGGTGCAGTTTCTTATTGTGGTATGTTTTTATTGTCAACTATTTGTACATTACACCACTGAACCATGGAAGTAACTGCTGGAATAAGAGCCCATACATGGCTTTAACAGTTGAAGTGGGAGAAATTGTATGAAATTTTAAGGAAAATTTGGCAGTTAATTAAGGGGTGTTGTGTCAGTTTGAAATATAATTTATAACAATTTGTACCATTTCCAGCAGAAAAAAATATCTCATTTTGCTTCATTGATATTTTAAAGGAAAATAGAGCAATTCAGTCATTCCATAATGCTTAAATATTATTTAAAAAAAAGATATACTGTATACCATGCTAATTTTGCACTTATAAAGTGATACGCTCAGCAGAAAGCTGCCTTTGATGCACAGTGTAATTTCTGCATGCAGGTGTTGAAGGTGAGTTTTCATGTCAGTGTGTTGTACAATACCACCATAATAGGCATCCAATGGTCAACTTATTTACCATAGCATTTTAATTTCAAGGTTTTCAATTAATTCATTAGTGGTGAACAGTTCAATTGATGCTGAGTGTACTCAAGTACATTTTTTGCTTTACAAAATAATATGTCCAGGCAATGCCTGTGTAAAACTGTGGACTCTAGGGATGCGCAAAGTACACATTGATTGAACTGTCGCAATATTAACACGGTGTACTGTATAGGGTCTTAGTCAGAATTTAGAAACTGAGTGCCCAAAATTACTTATATATATATGGAAAGGATATTTCAAGAAATTGCTCACAAAAGAATGGGTGCCCTGAGGAGTGCTTTTTGAGGGTTTGGTTGTCCAAAAGACGCCTGATGCCCTGCTGGTGGAGACTATGTGTACCAGTCAACCACTAATCTGACTGGAAGAGCCTTTGCTCAGGGGCCTGATGTATAACACCCAGACGCCCTGCTGACTAAGACTATAATGCAGTATACCTTGATATATAGTTTTGTATTTGTGATGATTTCTACCCTAGGTGTGGAATTCTAGTTCCCTGAAAGAGGTTCATACCATAAATGGTTTGAGTCATCGTGTGAGGGCTTTGGCTCTAGATCATGGCAGGGTAAGTATTCCTATATCAGCTCATCCTTTATACCAGTGACCTATAACACAATCTATATCTCTGTTTATTTATAGCCTAAGGAAAAGTATCGGAACTTGATATGATACCAACTATCAATATTGAATAGGAAGAAGTATTTTATCAAAAAGGTATCGTATCATATCATTTAAGATTTAGATATCTAAAATTGACTACCCTCTATCTATCCGCAGTCACCATTTCACCAAATATGGGCCACCTGGTAAATCTTGCCGATACACTTCTAGTGACAGTATTATACTTCGCGGAACTGTCAATCACACTGGTTTAACGGTTGATTTCCCCACACGTGCGATGGCTTGCCACCATTCGCAGATGCATTTTGCGGGTGGGCATAAATTATTCAATGTGATGAAATAGAATTCCAAAAGTAAAGTCAGACTTATCTTTATAGATTTAGATGACAATTACTTTAGCAACTCTTCAGCATGAACAGGTGAAGCGAGATTTCTGGAGCTGCCACTGGTATAGCGTTAATTAGATGTCTGGATTCTTAGAATTTTGACCTACGTAATTAAGAGAGACAATTAACCTGTGAGGAAGTTACACATCAAATCCTAAATAGATTCTGCCAGTAGTAATTGGCAGCTCATGCAGGCACCAAGGTTAGCTTTGATTATATTTCTCATAATAATAGATGTCTCATTTCCCAGATAATGATAAGTTCAATATATATTTTTCATTTTTTTTTTCAATTTGACTGGCATGTATCAAATTTAGTCAATAACTCATCTCATGTCTAACAGATGAATAGATTCACAATTCTTAGAATAATACTACCTACATAGTGAATAGCTTAAAACAAGAACTAGTCTAAAACTATGCATGATATGTTGAAAATAATTTAAGGATACTGATTTTTAATGTAGATAGCTTCTCACTGCTAGTCCTTCACTTTATTAGATGTGGCATTTATCTCTTTCAGTGTGATTAAAGGTTGATTACTGGAATAATTCCAAACCCAAATCTACTAATGATTAACTGTATATCAAAAATAGATTGTATGTCCAACATAAAATTGTACATTGTGGCGATTCTGGTAATTTCTACTTACATCATGAAAAGTGAATAAATGAATCACAAGGGGTTAAATATAGTCAAAAGATTATCCTAGTAGTTGTTCAGTGTTGGCTTCTTGGTTATCGGTTATGTAGAGCAGAATATCCGAGCTTCAGCCTTGTGAGGGTTTATGTCATGACTGGGGAAATCCTGTACACTAGGTAACTGATGAACAGTATATTAACTTGCTAGAAGGTCATTTTCTGAATACAACCTTAATATAATTATATGTTTCTTGAAAAGAATTCTTACCACAGATGGTTTTAACATTTAATGAGAAAATATTGATAGGAGGAAAAGAGTATATTGAATTATTGATATGAACATTGATTGTATTGCATTCATTCTAAGTAGTCATTATTTTGCTTCAGGAAAAATTATACAGTGGCTCGCATAACACAGTTGACATATGGGATGCCACTGGGCGCTTTAACCTGAAAGGCAAGATCAGTCATACCTACGGTTCTATCTACTGCCTAGTGGTTACAAGTCAGTACGTCATCATAGGTGAGTCTGTCTCTCTGTCTCTCTCTCTCTCTCTCTCTCTCGCTCTCTCTCTCTCTCTCTCTCTCTCTCTCTCTCTCTCTCTCTCTCTCTCTCTCTCTCTCTCTCTCTCTCTCTCTCTCTCTCTCTCTCTCTCTCTCCAACTCTCTCTCTCTCTGTCTGTCTGTCTGTCTCTTTCTCTCTCTCTCTCTCTCTCTCTCTCTCTCTCTCTCTCTCTCTCTCACTCACTCTCTCTCTCTCTCTCTCTCTCTCTCTCTCTCTCTCTCACTCTCTCTCTCTCTCTCTCTCTCTCTCTCTCTCTCTCTCTCTCTCTCTCTCTCTCTCTCTCTCTCTCTCTTTCTCTCTCTCTCTCACTCTCAATTTGTATTGTCTCTTTAATATTGCAGGTTGTTATTTTTGGTACAAATACTTTCATGGTAGTGCCATCTGCTCACTATTATTTAAACCAAATGTCACATTTTGGCAGCTAAAAATGCAGGATTGATAATCTATACTTCAGGATTTTTATAAGCGGGCACCCTGTTACACTTAGACATGATGAATAATAACAATAAAAGTCAGACCTTTGTTTATTGCAGGTACCTATAACCAGAACATTCATCTCTTTGACATCAACAATCAGATGCATGTTTGTAAATTGACGGGTCATGTTGGAACGATTGCTGCTTTGTGTGTGGCGCCATCTGGGCGTTTCCTCTTCTCGGGATCACATGACCACAGTGTACAGGTAAGAATTTTGATTTTCATCACCTTTCTTTAGGGATTGTCCGATTAATCGGGCATGCCAATTAATCGCTCATTCAACCTCTTATTTTGATGATCGATTGCAATTTTATAAGATTTATTATTTTATAAGTTTTTTTGAAAAAATGAATTGTATCTAGAAATAGCCTATTGATCAATTGAGAGACTCCACTAAAGCCTGCAAAATCTTAAGTAATATCAAGCAGTACTGTAACAAGTAAAACTAAGGGGTAGTTAAAGAGAGTTAGATTAGCTCCTTTACAAAAATGGAGCCAAGAACCCTTGAACATGTCAAGACTACCAAATGAAAACTGCGCATATACATCTTAAACTATTAATCGATCATCCGTCATTCAGATGGACCAATGACCAAACACTCTCCAGCAGGGCTGTAAAGTGAAATTGTTAGCTCTCCAAATTAAAGCTGTATACAGTAGCTATTACTACTACAGCTAATACTATTATAGTCAATACTACTTCAGTTATGACTACTTATGCTGCTGCAAGTTCTACTGCTAACAATATTGCCATCATATCTTATGTGAAAATAATAATGTTATGTTGCTTCCAATGTAGTTTTCATTGTTGTCATCCTCATTAAAATCATTATCTTAGTAGTTGATTTTATGAATTGATTATTTACAGCAAAGAAATAATTACGTTTGAATGAATGCCCATTATTTTCTATTGTACCATTGATAAATTATGAATATACTACTGAACTAATGCACATCTAGATATATCCATGCATTTTTCTTTGACATGCAAATGAATACAAAAAACTTTAAAAAATGTTTGAATGAATAAAATTTGAAAAGAATTACATATGTTTGAATGTCATGAATAAAAATCTTTTCAGATTTGGAATTTGGAGAACAAGTTGCCAATTCACAGTCTGTCGCGCCATGAGGCTGAGGTGAATGCGGTCGCCTTGCAGGGAGATCTTCTTCTATCTGGGTCGGAAGACAATGATATAAAGGTAGTAAAACAACATCTTAAACTAACTAACAACTCCTACAAATAGCTCTTTCAATTTAGGATTAATTACCTTTTTTTTAATGGCGTTAGTCCAGATGACATTTGTGTCTTGGGTCTTTAACCTTTCCAATACCAAGGCTACTTTTGTCCAAAGTACAAGGAAGCAAATACTTTGAAATTCATCTAAACCCTGTCATGTTGGTATTCATTGGAAAGCTTGTGCTGGGTACTCTCAAATGAGTACCCATTTGCCAGGGGTTCAATCATTTTCAAGGTTTTTGCATCATTTTGTATTGGTTAAATTAGCCAACAGCAACATAATTGGTCATGTTGATCTTAAACTAACTAACAACTCCTTCAAATATTTCTTTCAATTTATGATTAATTACCAAGTTATTTTGAGAAGCAGCATTGGTCCATATTGTCATGTCGGTCTTTAAGCATGAATGGGTTAAACATATTTCCTTATTGAGGATAGATGTATTTCCTATATGCAATATTATGAGAATTAAAATTGAGGTGAAAATATTCAATTCTTTGCTTGAGTATGATTTTTTTAGAAATTCATCACAAAAGACGTGTCCTGATGTGTGACTTTTGAGTTATTGAGTGTCTATTTAATGACACCCAGGCATCCTGTTTTGCTAAGACCATGCCTTTTGGTTGTGACCAGGAAACTGAGTGCCCAAGATTAGCAATTGTGATATTTTCGGGCATCCAAATTTTTAAGGGGAACTACAATATACCCACATCTCAACCATAAACATGTATAAATTCATCAAGATAAGGCATAATATCCTTATACAATGACATGAGAATTATATGGAGATGAAAAAATTCAATTATAATGTATATGCTTGAGATTGACATTTCAAGAAATTCCTCAAAAAATCTTTTGGATGTTCTTAGGGGCGCTTTTTAATGGTTTGGGTGTTCAAAAGACACCTGGATTGCTAAGACTATGGTCTGTGACAGTAATCATTAATATTGATGTCCGTTATTTTTATGTTGTAGGTGTACAAGTACTTCCAGATGGAGATGGGATTACCCCCTGTTTGAGCACACACATAGACACAGTGGAACCTGCTGATTTTCACCCTTTTGCTACTGTTTGTTAATTTGGTCAACAAAAATGATGAGAAATGACTGAAACCATGGTAAATGAGTATTCATCTGAGAGAACTCAGCAAGTGCTTTTCAGTTGGTACCAACATGAAAGGGTTAAGATGATTTTTATAATCTTTTGCTTTTTTGTGCATTGGACGAAAGTAACTTCCCAGCAGAGGAGTTGTTATTTTGGACGAAAGTAACTTCCCAGCAGAGGAGTTGTTATTTTGGAACTTCAATTATTGTCACTTTTTCATCATGACAAGCCAGTTATAAGTGGTGGAGGGAACTGGAGTACCCAGCGAAAACCACCACCAGTCACTGGTAACTTTCTCACATGCCCCAGTTGAAAGTAACCTCACTAGCAGAAGGGTTATTATTTTGGAACTTCAATTATCGTCACTTTTTCATCATGACAAGCCAGTTTTAAGTGGTGGAGGAAACCGCAATACAGTGCTAATAACCATCACCTTACCCCAAGTCACTGGTAACCTTCTCATGTGCCCCAGCAGGGATTCTAAATAGGGCAGTGGTGAGAGACAGCTGCCAGTCAGTGGCAACGCTGTAGACCACTAGGCCATCGAACAGGCTTTTAGCTTGAATACCTCTGTAAAGTGAATTATAAAAACAATTATAGTAAAAGAGTCATCTGAATGGTGCTGTTTACTATGAAAATGTTTAAACGCATTTACGAAGCTGAGAAGGAAATCCTAGGTGTGGGTTTATGCAATCAGGGGATTTCATAATGAGAAAAACATGACTATAGTTTTCATATTCTATTAAGCAGCCATACGGAAATGTATTTTTGAGATTATCTTAAAGATGGCCAAGAGCTCAGTG
Organism: Maea johnstoni; assembly: GCA_963942565.1. Classification (NCBI taxonomy): domain Eukaryota; kingdom Metazoa; phylum Annelida; class Polychaeta; order Spionida; family Magelonidae; genus Maea; species Maea johnstoni. Next base: position 2,282,349 of record OZ012688.1, on the reverse strand, counting down.
TTTTTCTTGAGTGCTGTGGTAGTAAAAAGGTAAACGTATTGCAGTCTGGGACTGTGTATTGCTGGAAAAATTTGACAACATTCATTGATGGTGCTATCTCCACATTAATTCACAGAGTTTAGTGTATGGAATCAAAATGGTAAGTATTTGATCTGAAATATGACAGTACTGAAAAATGTCAGGGTTATTTTTGAAACTTTTAGATGAAGTTGAGGGGACAATAAATAAAAACTTTGTTTTGGAATATTTTCAATCAGCACCTATGAGTCTACCCCAATCACAATAAGAAGTAATCAAATATGTGTACTCAATATTGAAAACATGATTATTCTTTTACAAAGTATATAAAAATGTTAGGTGTCAAAGATTACGGGCTTGATGTCAAATAAATGCAAAACACTTAGTTTGTGGTGTATCTTTGTGCTGTTATGGCCACAGAACATTAAACTGATATCAAGAATATACATATTGAATGTTTGAACATTTTATATATTATAAAAAGTGGTAGCCATAAAGGGAAATTCATGTTGTAATATTTTAAAGAATGAATTTTATATGATGAATTTTAAGGTATGCACCTTTACTACCAGAAATGATATAGGGTTACTCACAATGTTCTATTTTGAAAGCTGCCTTAATGAATGCATTTTCAGAGAATCTATACACATTATTTTACATTGTACAAGTATACTAATTGTAATAGTGATGTGACATTTAAGTCATAATATGTGAATTGAAAATTAAAAAAACAAGTGGTATACCTCTTTTCTTCTCTTTGTAATAGCTATAATGAGAAAATTACAAAAATAAACAAGTTTAACCGTCCTCCTAAGTAATATAGGGGCCTAACTGAAGTATCCCGGACCCACCCTATAATGGAATAAAGACCCCATATATATACTCATTCCCCCTATAATCTAGCCCCGCAGGGCCCTAACACTAATATGTATATGGAGCCCTGGATAATCTTGCCCTGCAGGGCTTTAACTCAATAAATATACGTAAAAAAGGTCTACTTACCGAGCGGCCATCTGTCCAAACTGAAGTATCACGGACCCAGGCCCGGGCCCAAACTATCAACTCCCAATTGAGAATGTGCATGCGTAAACACAAATTAAATTGCATTGAATCTTGATCCTACAAGCCTTACCATCGTGTATTTGCAAGTATACTGTGCAGCAGTTCCTTTCCTTATTTAAAATCCAATCAATGTAGAGGAATGTTGTGTTCCGCTGGCAAATTTTATAGCGGTCCGCCATGTTTGTTGAGGATTTCAAATTTGCACGTGCGTTGAGGACGCGACAATGAATGACGTCAGCCAACAAGCAGCATGCACCTGCATAACCTGATGCTGTCCAATTGTTGCGTGTCTGTTTACAAGACGTTTCAATTGTGTTGGTGTTTCTAACAGTCGTATATGAGCCGGACATTAAGGGTTAGTTTCTTTTCCATACTATGTGTTCAAAATTTGCGTTTTGGCCCTGCAGGGCAAAATTCTACAGGGTTAAATTCATCTACTACGATCGTATGGACCCTGCGGGACCAAGTCAATAGTTTTCGTTTATATATTCCTTCAATTTCTTCCTAATAAGGATGGGTCCGGGATACTTCAGTTAGGCCAATATAGGTGGGAGGAGTGCAGATAAAATATCTTAAGTTCTAAAAATCCCTGAATTATAAAAATGAATTAAACCCTAGCGTATGGGTACTCATCTGAGAGTACTCAACTAGGACTAAACAATGAATATTAACATGGAAGGGTTTAGATCGATTTTTAAAATCTTTGCATCCTTGTGCATTTGGACTAAACTAGCCTCAGCATTCAAGCCATTGGAAGGGTTAAGTGTCCATGGACATGTGCAGTCAGTAAAGTGTCCAAATAGACATAAGTTATCATGGTCACATTTCTTTAGAATTAAAGAACTCCTGTTTCCTTTATATTCTATGAAGTTACCATAAACATTACCTGATCAATATCATTTGGTTGGACTATTGTTTTGGGAAATACATGTATGTCTCAGCATTCTAAACGCTTTTGTATGAGCAATTTAGTTTTTATCTACCGCAAATAGATGGCAGCACCTGTGGGTATACCCTGCACTGTGAACAACAGCCCTGAGAATTCTCTCAGAAATGTTGAAGAATGAGGGATTCTGGTTAGCTGGGGGTATGCTTAAAGAGCCGACCACCTTTGAGGACCAGAGCCAGTGTTCCACCAATGGAGTTGATGGTAATGTTCTGATAAACATTTCTCCTTCAAATATTTTTCTCAGTGAAAGCTCTGCTTTCAATTGAATGATTTACTCAAAATTGTCAGACAACACTGAGCGTTAATATTTTCCCTTTATTAGATAAACAACAAAAACGACCATATTTGCATAATAATTTATTTATGAATGATTACAATCATAGTTGTCCAATATTGTGAGAGGTTGCATATAAACAAGGGTGACATCACTAGAAGAAGCCTCTGCAGTCGAGATAAAAATATTACCACCAAAATCGGAACCAGATTCACATACAACAACATCGCTCGCCTTACCTCTGCCCTGTGCAAAGATTACCGTAAATCCTCCAATTAAAAACGCTACAAGCAAAGCAATATTCACTACAGAATCATAGAGCAGCAAGCTATGTCACATTCAACATAGCAATTACTCCCACAATGTAGCGAGTCAGTCCAGTACTCCAGCTAGCCTTATCAGAAAACTGCATGCTGTAAGGGGTGACTCAGTATGTACAGCTACTGTCATGCATTCTTATCAGTCGCTGTCCAGTACTCCAGCTAGCCTTATCAAAGGCCTGCATGCTGTAAGACACATGCTGTAAGGGGTGACTCAGTAAATTCAGCTACTGCCATGCCTACTTATCAGTGGCATGAGAGTCCAGAACTCCAGCTAGCCTTATTAGAAAACTACATGCTGTAAGACATTACTCAGTATGAACAGCTACTGTCATGCCCTCTTATTAGTGGCACGAGTGAGTCCAGTACTCCACATAGCCTTATCAGAAAAATGTATGCTATAAGACTCAGTATGTACAGCTACTGCCATGCCTTATCAGTGGCGTGAGTCAGAGCCTTATCAAAGGCCTGCATGAGCTGAGAAGGATAAAACAATGGAAGTGCAATTGGGGCCAATTTGTGTACAATTATCACATTAGGCAGTTGAGGGATTCAAGTGCAAGCATAAGGAGAGCATGTTTAGGGATGGATATCTATAAGAACAAAATGGTATTGTACAGTATCGGTACCAATGAACCGCTACATTATTTTAACGGTAATGTTAAAATACGGTTACGTAATGTTAATTTTGCATTGTTACCTTATAAATTCATTCGTAAATAGTGAAGTTTATGATTCTGAACAATCCGTATTAAATGATAGCTTCACAGTGGTTAGTATTGTTAAGAGTACCTTTAAAGAGTCAAATAGTACAATACGGTACTTTTTGAAATGATACCGGTACCGTTACTGGTACTGGTAACTCTTAACAGTATCCACCTCTGAGCATGACTTCATTTATCATCCACCAGACACATGCTGACAGGGCACTTCAGTACTTCTCACATCACTCATTCCACCTCCTTATCAGTGGAGTCAGTCTGAGTCCAGTACACCAGCTAGCCTTATCAGTGGAGCGAGTCTGAGTCCAGTACACCAGCTAGCCTTATCAGTGGAGCGAGTCTGAGTCCAGTACACCAGCTAGCCTTATCAGTGGAGTCAGTCTGAGTCCAGTACACCAGCTAGCCTTATCAGTGGAGCGAGTCTGAGTCCAGTACACCAGCTAGCCTTATCAGTGGAGTCAGTCTGAGTCCAGTACACCAGCTAGCCTTATCAGTGGAGTCAGTCTGAGTCCAGTACACCAGCTAGCCTTATCAGTGGAGCGAGTCTGAGTCCAGTACACCAGCTAGCCTTATCAGTGGAGCGAGTCTGAGTCCAGTACACCAGCTAGCCTTATCAGTGGAGCGAGTCTGAGTCCAGTACACCAGCTAGCCTTATCAGTAGAGCGAGTCTGAGTCCAGTACACCAGCTAGCCTTATCAGTGGAGCGAGTCTGAGTCCTGTACACCAGCTAGCCTTATCAGTGGAGTCAGTCTGAGTCCAGTACACCAGCTAGCCTTATCAGTGGAGTCAGTCTGAGTCCAGTACACCAGCTAGCCTTATCAGTGGAGCGAGTCTGAGTCCAGTACACCAGCTAGCCTTATCAGTGGAGTCAGTCTGAGTCCAGTACACCAGCTAGCCTTATCAGTGGAGCGAGTCTGAGTCCAGTACACCAGCTAGCCTTATCAGTGGAGTCAGTCTGAGTCCAGTACACCAGCTAGCCTTATCAGTGGAGCGAGTCTGAGTCCAGTACACCAGCTAGCCTTATCAGTGGAGTCAGTCTGAGTCCAGTACACCAGCTAGCCTTATCAGTGGAGCGAGTCTGAGTCCAGTACACCAGCTAGCCTTATCAGTGGAGCGAGTCTGAGTCCAGTACACCAGCTAGCCTTATCAGTGGAGCGAGTCTGAGTCCAGTACACCAGCTAGCCTTATCAGTGGAGCGAGTCTGAGTCCAGTACACCAGCTAGCCTTATCAGTGGAGCGAGTCTGAGTCCAGTACACCAGCTAGCCTTATCAGTGGAGTCAGTCTGAGTCCAGTACACCAGCTAGCCTTATCAGTGGAGCGAGTCTGAGTCCAGTACACCAGCTAGCCTTATCAGTGGAGTCAGTCTGAGTCCAGTACACCAGCTAGCCTTATCAGTGGAGCGAGTCTGAGTCCAGTACACCAGCTAGCCTTATCAGTGGAGCGAGTCTGAGTCCAGTACACCAGCTAGCCTTATCAGTGGAGCGAGTCTGAGTCCAGTACACCAGCTAGCCTTATCAGTGGAGCGAGTCTGAGTCCAGTACACCAGCTAGCCTTATCATATGAATGTCTGCTGCGATACACACAACACACATTGTGATAAATGCACACGTCATCTCCTTGTTCTATCATCACTCTCAGACATGATGTAGGGATACTCAACCTCTTCAAAGAGCCAAACTAAGTGACTAAGTTTTTTTTAAACTGTAGATCTGGTTAATTTGCTGTGTCCGAAATTTGCCGATCTTGACTTTTTCCGAATTTGCCGAATTTTAATTAACCGATCGTGATCACATGTGATCGGTAAATTCAAAACAGTCGTTAGTTATCACATTGGCACTGTTACGGTGAACTAGAGGAACTCTGAGTGTGAATGAGCAGGAAAGAGCGGCATTTCTATTTGGATTTTAATTGTCATAATTAAGGTATACAGGGGGCTTGGAAGGGTCAATTGCAATTGCTACTGATAAGCCAGGAGGGTGGGGAGTTGGCACGAGTTAGTGTCTGCTCTCACCTCTCCATTTGACGCGTCAAGTCAACAAATGGGCACCAGTCAGTATAAATTACAATTTACCGTCACAAACCCGTATCAAAATGTGAAGACTTTGTCCCGCGTATTTTTCTCTCTCCTCTAAGCTGGGTGAACAAGGCAGACATACTGTCTTTTCATTCATGTCCAAAATTTGCCGATCTGAAGCTTTCCAGAATTTTCCGAATATTATTTTACTGATCAAGTCAGATCGGAAAATATCGGCAAATTAAAAACATCGGTAAACTAACAGGATTTTTACAGGATTTACAGTATATGGAAACTTCAAACCATCTTATGTTTAACATCCTTGAATTAAATTAGTTGATAATGTTAATACAACTCCTATTTTACCATAGATGGCAATTCAAATAAGACTTGAAACACTGAATCCGGTTCAAAAGGTCATGGCAAAGTAATGACAACTTTATTTCCAAAATGTCTAATGCCAGCGCTCGAAAAACAAATATTCACCTCACAAGTCTATGCCCTGCTCTGAAAAAAATATATAAAGACATTTCGCAGTACAACACAAAGTCTATATCATAAATCATGTCATGTTTCGGTCTAAAAAATCTGTTTTACAGTTGATCAAATTTTAGTTGCAGATACAGAGGGGGGTTTGACATGGTGTCCACCACAAATCTCTTTCAGTTAATCCCCCCCCCCCCACACTCATAATTTAGAATGCTAATTTTCTTGCTAAGAATTGTCACTTTTCTTTAGCTTGCCTCAACCCTTATGCCGCTGGTGGCTAATTTAGCAAATACATAATGACAGAAACCCTGGCATATGGGTACTCATCTGAGAATACTTATCAAGAGCTATCCAATGAATACCAACATGACTGGGTTTAGATGGTTTTCAAAGATTTTTGCGTACTTGTGCTTTGGACAAAAGTAGCCTCAGCATTGGAAGGGTTAAAACCAATGAGGTAGATCTACCTCTCTGTTAAAATGAACCCCCCACCCCCTCATAAAGAACAAGCCCCCCACACAAAAATCCTGGATCTGCCACTAAAACTAGTAATTGGGGAAAGTTCACAGTTTCTTAATGAACAGAAGTGGAGGTTGTCTATGCAGATATCAGCTAAAATACCTTTATTTCATGGGATTGATTAACTTACTGTTAATCAATGGTTAATAATCTGTAACTACGATAGAAAATTGTGTTAATTTTGCCTTTTAGGCAACTGGCATAAGTAGTTCATATAAAACACTAGAACATTTTACTTCTGAGAAGAGAGGACCGCTTCTCTGTTGTATGTATTCTGTGATACATATCGACTTAATCTATTTCATTTTATGCATTAGGATTAAACTTGGAAAATACAATTTGGTAACAGCGAAAACGAAACAAACTAAGGGAAGGTAATCTTAGTCACACACCCTTTTACCCATTTTTTTTTCAAGATAGCTCAACTGTTTTGGCTATTGTAGGATGCTTATGCTACATTTGACCAAAGCATACGGATGCAAAGATTTTTGTAAACCATCTAAACCCTGTCATGTTGGTATTCATTGGATAGCTCTCACTGAGTACCCTCAGTTGAGTACCCATTTGCCAGGGTTTCAGCCATTTTTACATCATTTCTATTGGCCAAATTAGCCACCAGCAGCATAAGGGTCAATTGATGCAAACCAACAACCATAAACCTATCCATGCCCGTAGCACCATACATGCCCTGACGACTAAGATAAGATCTTAGTGTCCACACCTATTGATGAGAACCAAACACACAATTTTCCTTAGATTATTTGTGAATTTATGGTCAATTAACCCTTCCAATGCTGAGGCTACTTTCGTCCAAAGCACAAGAATGCAAAGATTTTTGAAAAACATTAATCCCTGTCCTGTTGGTATTCATTGGATAGCTCTCGCTGAGTACTTTCAGATGAGTACCCATAATCCAGGGTTTCAGTCATTTTTCAGGTTTTTTGCATCATTTTGTAATGGCCAAATAAGCCATCAGCAGCATAACCCTTATGCTGCTGGTGGCTTATTTGGCCAATACAAATGATGCAAAAAAACAACTGTAAAATGACTGAAACCCTGGCACATGGGCACTCATCTGATACTACTCAGCTAAATTTATCCAATAAATAACATGACAGGGATTAGATGGTTTTCAAAAATCTTTGCATCCTTGTTCTTTTGACGAAAGTAGCCTCAGCATTGGAAGGCATAAGGGTTAACAAAGATATTCCCAAAAGTGCCATCGGTCTAGATGACATTATCAAGATCTCCACGCATGCATCGGTGGACCCCTCCTTAATGAAAACTAACCCCTTCTCTCTAATCTTGTATATGCTTCTAAACACATGGAATGGAGAGTCTACCCTTATGTGTAGATTAATTGGAAAGAAAGAGTAAAGACAGTACTACTACATGGCATTTGATCAGATATTTAACAACCTCTTCCCTTCATTTGTCATGGAAGAGGACGATACATAACCTTTAAGATGCAAAAGTTAACCATTTGTCATTCAGAAAATGGTAAATCTTTTGTGCTGGTGGCTAACTGGTCAAAATCTAGTCATGCAAAAAGGGTTTAAAATGACTGAACCCCTGGCACATTTGTACTCATAAGTTAGTACTCAACAAGACCTTTCCAATGAGTACCAACAAGAGAGGGTTTTGAGGCTCGGCGACGAAAGGGTTTAGTCTGACCATATAGGACATGGAAGCTTCATAATTAGATATAATGAAGCAACATCCCCATATTCAAAAAAATGTTTTAACCCTTCCGCTGCCAACACCTCTTTGTCCCAAGCACAAGAACGCAAAGGTTTTAGAAAAACATCTAAACCCTGTCATGCGAGTATTCATTGGATAACTCTCAGACAGGGTTTCAGTAATGTTTTAAGGTTTTTTGCCTCATTTTGTATAGGCCAAATTAGCCACTAGGAGCATCATAACAATACCTCATTTCAGTGATTGTCAAAGAAACCATTTTCTGAATGAGACAACTGGCAATGCTTCGCAACATTTTCGGTCCTTACAGAACTATCAAGAAAACATTCTTGTTTAAGCATCACTTATTATGAAATCATCCTTCCCTTGTGCTAATAATCCAGGCCTCCTCCTAAGTCCTCATGTGGATATACTGCCTGCAGTACTATCATCAATAATCAATAATCAAACATTGTATCAAAGTTCTTTATGATTTATGTAAATTCTCATCTTCTTTGCACACAGCTATTAAGGAGGCTATATTTATAAGTAATTATGTAATTACATATTATATTATACTTATATATATGTAATTCAAAGCAAAACACATCCAAATATTCACATGGTAGACAAAACACTGTACTGTATGTACCCCTACTACACAAACTCCCGTTTTACCTGTCTGCTCACGCCACTTAGTGGTCAATTTTGAAACTAAAAGCCACCTTAGTCACGTGGTTGCTTATGGATAGCACTTCAGCATTCTAAAAAGAAGGTTAACCCATTTATGCCAGGAGATTTCATGGAAAGTCTCGGTCTTTTATAGACTCAGCAAGGGATGTAATTTACAGATCAGAAAAGGATGTCATTTACAGATTCAGTAAGGCATGGGATTTTCATATATACCCAAATATACATTGCACACCCCAACTTAGAATTCAACCCATTAATGCTTCCTACATAAATCATTATTTTAATATTTTAATAATTATTAATTTAATAAGAAAGATTTTACAAAATATTTGAAGGAAGGATGTTGGTAATTTTCTGATCAACATTTCTTAATCAAATGTTTTCCTTACTATGCGTTCGCCTGCAAGATTTCATCAAAATTGTCAGGCAGCTTTTGGCCACTGTGTGCGTTAATGGGCTAACTAGTTCACAATATCAAATCCAATTAAAAGCCAGTTACACGAAAATCATGTCAATTTCATAATGCAAAATAAACACAATCAGTCACAAAGTGACTTCTACAACTCTTTAGCTACACTCAATATTGGTGGGATAATGGTAATAGTAAACCCATTCCAGCTGCAAATACCAGTTAGCATGAATGTCGATCACTGGATACGAAACCAGCAGATCTCGCTCAACAAGCTCGGAACAACTCCTATCCAAGATGTTGACAAGAACCACTCAAGAGGTGCATTCAACGCATGTGCATGAGCAACTCCCTCTATAATGGGGTGAGATTGGGTGTGTCCAGGGCTTCACAATGGGCCCTATGGTAATTGGTCTGTTGCGACCAATCCATGTTCTCTTCATCTAAGCCGTTAGAAAGCACTAGCCATATTGGTGGGTCCCTGGAAGCTGCCATAGCATAAGTCAAGCAAATCTAGCTCCTTTTTGAAGCAAGTGGACATGCATTGGAGTCTCCGCTAGATCCTAAATAGTGCATTGGCTTGGTCACTATATAAACATGCAGCACGAGAAAGGGCGGAATATGGTGCCTTGGCAAATGAAAGACCCCTTATTGGGACTATTCTTACGGAGGAGTGAATTTCTTCCTGGTTCCAGTTTTTCTATTCATTCGAGACATAACCCAAGCTATTAAAACGGATGTAAAAAACTGATCCTTCCTTTCTCATATCAGTGGGAGTACTCTGCAAGGAATGCCTTCACACTAATAAGAATAAGATCAACTACTGTATTTGTCCGAATAAGTGAACAGACCCCAAAATAACTGCACCCCTTTTTTTCTGAAAACCATACGAAACGAAAAATTGCCAATGCCACTCATAGCAAATTTTTTCCTAACTTCCTTGCATGACTGTACTTATTCGAACAAATATGGTAATCTAACACAAATTCAACCAAAGCACAAATAAAAGGGAACTACACTTTCAACTGATGGTAATAGCCTACTTACTCAGCCCAAAGATGAATTTAATGGACCCAAGCCTGTTCTACTCTCATTGGCTACCAAAGTCCTCCTTATATAAAAATAAACATAACTAAACACTTGATGACACTGGAAGCTTATCAATTTCTCATTCCATTTCTAGCTGAAGCCTTCCATGGTTTAATTGACTGGATGTCATTGAACTACCATATATGGCTTCATTGAGAAGTCAATGAAATCGTTGAAGATGAGAAAATCAAGTATAATCTTGCCTACGTTTGATTGGAAATTTGCTCTTAACCTCTGTGCTGCTGGTGGCGAATTTGGCCGTACAAAATGATGCAAAAAAGCTGAGAAATGACTGAAACCCTGCCACATGGGTACTCATCTGAGAGAACTCTGCGAGAGCTATCTACTGAATACCAACATGACAGGGTTTAGATGGTTATCAGAAATCTTCCCCTCCTTTTGCTTTGGACGAAAGTAGCCTTAGCATTGAAAAGGTTAGTAGGCAGTGCAATATATCTTTTCGGTGGGGTTGGGAATAGAGTAATCATTTTGACTTATTAGTCACGATTGATATTCATTACTCATATTCATACTCCTATTGATATTCATCTAACCAAAATATTAAATAAATTCAGTGAAAAACCATAACCCACAATTAACGTCATCTAACAGATTTTCAAAAACATTTTCTTTAGAAATACATGGAGCATCCTTTACTTATCGTAAGATTTGAAAAAGCAATGCTAAAGAAGTGGGTTTGTAAAAAACAGGTATTTCAGCTATTAGGCTTGTTTTGTATACATTCAATTAGGATAGCATTGTGGATAAACTAACACCCAGCTGGATAAGAATTCTTAATGCAATACATAATCTGTCCATTAGATAACCGTTACAGGCACCATGACAGCCAACAAGATAAGAATTCTGGATTTGATTGACAGTCGTAGATATAAATCACAATAGTTTAAAAGCCAGCTAGACCATCATTTCTGAAATATAAATAGGCGGCTAATTCATATTTCATACTTGATCTCCTAACAGCCAGCTAGACCACCATACTAGGTCTCCTTACAGACAGCTAGACCACCATACTTGATCTCCTTACAGCCAGCTAGACCAACATACTTGATCTCCATACAGCCAGCTAGACCACCATACTAGGTCTCCATACAGCCAGCTAGACCACCATACTTGATCTCCTTACAGCCAGCTAGACCACCATACTAGGTCTCCATACAGCCAGCGAGACCACCATACTTGATCTCCTTACAGCCAGCTAGACCACCATACTTGGTCTCCATACAGCCAGCTAGACCACCATACTAGGTCTCCTTACAGCCAGCTAGACCACCATACTAGGTCTCCATACAGCCAGCTAGACCAACATACTTGGTCTCCATACAGCCATCTAGACCACCATACTTGATCTCCCTACAGCCAGCTAGACCACCATACTTGGTCTCCCTACAGCCAGCTAGACCACCATACTTGGTCTCCATACAGCCAGCTAGACCACCATACTTGATCTCCATACAGCCAGCTAAACCACCATACTAGGTCTCCTTACAGCCAGCTAGACCAACATACTTGGTCTCCATACAGCCGGCTAGACCACCATACTTGGTCTCATTACAGCTAGCTAGACCACCATACTAGGTCTCCATACAGCCAGCTAGACCACCATACTTGATCTCCATACAGCCAGCTAGACCACCATACTTGGTCTCCTTACAGCCAGCTAGACCACCATACTTGGTCTCCATACAGCCAGCTAGACCACCATACTAGGTCTCATTACAGCCAGCTAGACCACCATACTTGGTCTCCATACAGCCAGCTAGACCACCATACTTGGTCTCCTTACAGCCAGCTAGACCACCATACCTGGTCTCCTTACAGCCAGCTAGACCGCTATACTTGGTCTCCAAACAGACAGCTAGACCACCATACTAGGTCTCCATACAGCCAGCTAGACCACCATACTTGATCTCCTTACAGCCAGCTAGACCACCATACTTGGTCTCCATACAGCCAGCTAGACCACCATACTTGATCTCCTTACAGCCAGCTAGACCGCTATACTTGGTCTCCATACAGCCAGCTAGACCAACATACTAGGTCTCCTTACAGCCAGCTAGACCACTATACTTGGTCTCCTTACAGCCAGCTAAACCACCATACCAGGTCTCCATACAGCCAGCTAGACCACCATACTTGGTCTCCTTACAGCCAGCTAGACCACCATACTTGGTCTCCATACAGCCAGCTAGACCACCATACCAGGTCTCCATACAGCCAGCGAGACCACCATACTTGGTCTCCTTACAGCCAGCTAGACCACGATACTTGGTCTCCATACAGCCAGCTAGACCACCATACTTGGTCTCCTTACAACCAGCTAGACCACCATACTTGGTCTCCATACAGCCAGCTAGACCACCATACTTGATCTCCTTACAGCCAGCTAGACCACCATACTTGGTCTCCTTACAACCAGCTAGACCACCATACTTGGTCTCCATACAGCCAGCTAGACCACCATACTTGGTCTCCTTACAGCCAGCTAGACGAACATACTTTGTCTCCTTACAGCCAGCTAGACCACTATACTTGGTCTCCATACAGCCAGCTAGACCACCATACTTGGTCTCCATACAGCCAGCTAGACCACCATACTAGGTCTCCTTACAGCCAGCTAGACCACTATGCTTGGTCTCCTTACAGACAGCTAGACCACCATACTAGGTCTCCTTACAGCCAGCTAGACCACCATACTTGATCTCCTTACAGACAGCTAGACCACCATACTTGGTCTCCATACAGCCATCAAGACCCCCATACTAGGTCTCCATACAGCCAGCTAGACCACCATACTAGGTCTCCTTACAGACAGCTAGACCACCATACTTGATCTCCATACAGCCAGCTAGACCACTATACTTGATCTCCATACAGCCATCTAGACCACCATACTAGGTCTCCATACAGCCAGCTAGACCACCATACTTGGTCTCCATACAGCCAGCTAGACCACCATACATGATCTCCTTACAGCCAGCTAGACCACCATACTTGGTCTCCATACAGCCAGCTAGACCACCATACTAGGTCTCCATACAGCCAGCTAGACCACCATACTAGGTCTCCATACAGCCATCTAGACCACCATACTAGGTCTCCATACAGCCAGCTAGACCACCATACTTGGTCTCCTTACAGCCAGCTAGACCACCATACTTGGTCTCCATACAGCCGGCTAGACCACTATACTTGATCTCCATACAGCCAGCTAGACCACCATACTAGGTCTCCATACAGCCAGTTAGACCACCATACTAGGTCTCCATACAGCCATCTAGACCACCATACTAGGTCTCCATACAGCCAGCTAGACCACCATACTAGGTCTCCATACAGCCATCTAGACCACCATACTTGATCTCCATACAGCCAGCTAGACCACCATACTTGATCTCCATACAGCCAGCTAGACCACTATACTTGGTCTCCATACAGCCAGCTAGACTACTATACTTGATCTCCTTACAGCCAGCTAGACCACCATACTTGATCTCCATACAGCCAGCTAGACCACCATACTAGATCTCCATACAGCCAGCTAGACCACCATACTTGGTCTCCATACAGCCAGCTAGACTACTATACTTGATCTCCTTACAGCCAGCTAGACCACCATACTTGATCTCCATACAGCCAGCTAGACCAACATACTTGGTCTCCATACAGCCATCTAGACCACCATACTAGGTCTCCTTACAGCCAGCTAGACCACCATACTAGGTCTCCTTACAGCCAGCTAGACCACCATACTTGATCTCCATACAGCCAGCTAGACCACTATACTTGATCTCCATACAGCCAGCTAGACCACCATACTTGATCTCCATACAGCCAGCTAGACCACTATACTTGGTCTCCATACAGCCAGCTAGACTACTATACTTGATCTCCTTACAGCCAGCTAGACCACCATACTTGGTCTCCATACAGCCATCTAGACCACCATACTAGGTCTCCTTACAGCCAGCTAGACCACCATACTAGGTCTCCTTACAGCCAGCTAGACCACCATACTTGATCTCCATACAGCCAGCTAGACCACCATACTTGGTCTCCTTACAGCCAGCTAGACCACCATACTAGGTCTCCATACAGCCAGCTAGACCAACATACTTGATCTCCATACAGCCAGCTAGACCACTATACTTGGTCTCCTTACAGCCAGCTAGACTACCATACTTGGTCTCCATACAGCCAGCTAGACCACTATACTTGGTCTCCATACAGCCAGCTAGACCACCATACTTGGTCTCCTTACAGCCAGCTAGACCACCATACTAGGTCTCCTTACAGACAGCTAGACCACCATACTTGGTCTCCTTACAGCCAGCTAGACCACCATACTTGGTCTCCATACAGCCAGCTAGACCACCATACTAGGTCTCCTTACAGACAGCTAGACCACCATACTTGGTCTCCTTACAGCCAGCTAGACCACTATACTTGGTCTCCATACAGCCAGCTAGACCACTATACTTGGTCTCCATACAGCCAGCTAGACCACCATACTTGATCTCCATACAGCCAGCTAGACCACCATACTAGGTCTCCTTACAGACAGCTAGACCACCATACTAGGTCTCCATACAGCCAGCTAGACCACCATACTTGGTCTCCATAAAGCCAGCTAGACCACCATACTTGATCTCCTTACAGCCAGCTAGACCGCTATACTTGGTCTCCTTACAGCCAGCTAGACCAACATACTAGGTCTCCTTACAGCCAGCTAGACCACCATACTAGGTCTCCATACAGCCAGCTAGACCACTATACTTGGTCTCCATACAGCCAGCTAGACCACCATACTAGGTCTCCATACAGCCAGCTAGACCAACATACTTGGTCTCCATACAGCCAGCTAGACCACCATACTTGGTCTCCATACAGCCAGCTAGACCACCATACTAGGTCTCCATACAGCCAGCTAGACCAACATACTTGGTCTCCATACAGCCAGCTAGACCACCATACTAGGTCTCCATACAGCCAGCTAGACCACCATACTAGGTCTCCATACAGCCAGCTAGACCACCATACTTGGTCTCCATACAGCCAGCTAGACCAACATACTTGGTCTCCATACAGCCAGCTAGACCACTATACTTGGTCTCCATACAGCCAGCTAGACCACCATACTAGGTCTCCATACAGCCAGCTAGACCACCATACTAGGTCTCCATACAGCCAGCTAGACCACCATACTTGGTCTCCATACAGCCAGCTAGACCACCATACTAGGTCTCCATACAGCCAGCTAGACCAACATACTTGGTCTCCATACAGCCAGCTAGACCACCATACTAGGTCTCCTTACAGCCAGCTAGACCACCATACTAGGTCTCCTTACAGCCAGCTAGACCACCATACTAGGTCTCCTTACAGCCAGCTAGACCACCATACTTGGTCTCCATACAGCCAGCTAGACCACCATACTAGGTCTCCTTACAGCCAGCTAGACCACCATACTAGGTCTCCTTACAGCCAGCTAGACCACCATACTAGGTCTCCTTACAGCCAGCTAGACCACCATACTTGGTCTCCATACAGTCAGCTAGACCACCATACTAGGTCTCCTTACAGCCAGCTAGACCACCATACTAGGTCTCCATACAGCCAGCTAGACCACCATACTTGATCTCCATACAGCCAGCTAGACCACCATACTAGGTCTCCTTACAGCCAGCTAGACCACCATACTAGGTCTCCTTACAGCCAGCTAGACCACCATACTAGGTCTCCATACAGACAGCTAGACCACCATACTAGGTCTCCATACAGCCAGCTAGACCACCATACTTGGTCTCCTTACAGCCAGCTAGACCACCATACTTGGTCTCTCTACAGCTATAGCACAGCGTAACAGATCACTCTAGTTAAAACTTCAGTAATTTCTGGATCAATGTTTTCTATGCATGCAGATACTAGAAAAAATAGAAAACTCATAATATTACAATCACTTGAGGGACACCAAGTTTATTCCATGTGAATATAGACTTTTTAGACAGCTGACAATAGCAAATAATTGGGGATTTGGCATTCAGTTTGAGGTGCTGAGAACATCCACGAACCCAATGCAAATAGCCTAGTCTTAAGGTTCAGCTTCTAATATGACAATAAAAAAGAAACATAAAATGATACAACTAATCCTAGGAGATCCACGTCATAGTGAAAGCAGAAGTGCTAATCCATCCAAAGCGATTATATATATATACATATATATATATATATATATATATATATATATATATATATATATATATATATATGTATATATATATATATATATATATATATATATATATATATATATATATATGTATATATATGTATATATATATATATATATATATATATATATATATATATATATATATATATATATATATATATATATATATATATATATATGTCTATATATATAAATTTCAGATGCCATGATTATTCCTATGCTGTTATTAATCCCAGCGCCATCTTTTGGCAGTTAATTGAACCGGCTTCACCACAACATTGCACATAAGCAGCTGCCCCAGTGACTGGGATAATCCGACGTACTACTAACTAAACTTCCCATCACATAGAAAGGGACTAAACCTAGCCAACCGCTCTTCTCAAGAGCACAGTGACATCAACTTACCTTCAACATATTTACACGCAACTTCCAGCACCATTTTTTCTGCCAGTCAGACAACAGCTTCATGCACAGCACAGAGGGGTCAGTTTACAACAATCGGAACAAAGCGCGTTCCAGCTAGTACATTAAGCAAATATTTATATATATATATATATATATTATTATTAGACACATATCTTTTTCAAAAATAAAGTTTCTTTTTGATCACTATCTAGTAAATACTGCCGACACATATCAGTTCTGTACTATCAAGGCTGTATATACACTATACTCTGTTCGTTCAGTATCGTTTCACAGCCCAGATTTTAGTTTGTCTTTGATCTGATTGGTCAGCATATAGTACTTAACAGTGACCTGGACAATGAGCACTGTCCACTACTTGTATATCCCTATTGGATGGGACAGGTAGTATCCCACAATGCACCAGCAACTGCTTGGCAACCGTCACCATGGACACCACCACTTAGTTTGTATAAAGTACTTGAAAAACACAAATAGCAAATGTCTTGTATGTAATAAGTGCACACAGCCTTTGAGTCAATTAAGATCCGGATCCTCTGGAATCATCGCATCTAGGATCCTGTATTACTGTCAAGGATCTCAATTAGATGTCCAGGATCATTTCCAATTGTCTACTGGATATCAAGAATCCTGCAAAGCTACCGACATGGTATCCGATATGTCTCACACAGCCAGCAGCATCCATCCTGGATCCATAGACAAATCCGCTGTCAAGTATTGATAAAACTGAATCCAATAAGATATCCAGTATCATCTTCCAAACCGAATCCTGGATTCAACTTACTTCTTGACCAGATATTCATGATCTTGCAAAACGGTAGTGTTTTCCTGGCCAATTAATTGAAAATAATCCAGCTTGGATTAGTCTTAATCAAACCTCTTTTTTGAGGTAAAAGAGAAGATCATTTTGATTATTTTTAAGTTAGGACACCCGCGCTAGGAGATAGGTACTGTGTGTCAACTCACTCCAGGCACTGTGGATAAGTTC
Organism: Maea johnstoni; assembly: GCA_963942565.1. Classification (NCBI taxonomy): domain Eukaryota; kingdom Metazoa; phylum Annelida; class Polychaeta; order Spionida; family Magelonidae; genus Maea; species Maea johnstoni. The sequence goes on along the minus strand of OZ012688.1, from coordinate 2,264,452 downwards.
TGCAGGTCTTGTCATGGCTAATTTCAACTTGTGTGTTGTCAATGACAACAACAACAACAACAACAACGTCGTCCGGGGCGATGATGATGATGCCGATAACGACATCACATCATCACCTCCTATCACCAGGCATCTGTATACCGCACGTCACATTCCTGAAGGGCCGGCAGCTTCTCCTGAAACAAAGAAATAATGCATCACATCTTAGGCTAAACCAATTTCATCCCCTTTTATGGATTTATTTCCCCTCTACAAATAGAAGTGTCTCTGACAAAGAAATAACACATCTGATCTTCGCCTAAACTAATTTGATTTTGGAATTTTGATTATTGATCTCTTTTTCAGCCATATTTAGGCTAATTCATGACTAGCCAGTTGAAAGTGGTGCAAGAAAATCGTAGGAAAATTGTAGAAAGCGACGAAAACCAGCATCTAATCCCAAGTCACAGGTACCCTGACTAGGACTCAACCTGGGCAGTGGTGAGAGACCGCTAGCCTTAGACCACTTGGCCATCGGGGCAGGCCTTTTGATTGATTTGCCGTGTATAAATAAGCCTCTCCCTAAAAAGAACTTAAATGAATAAATAAAAAGAAAGAAAAACTGCTTCTTCTTTGCAGACTTTGGCAACATCAATCTTGTACACTATTGAGGCTATGAAGAGATTTTGTTCGATTTTTCTTTTAATTTTCATTTTGATATTGATATCACACTTTTTCAAGTTGCATATATTTTGGCCTTACCTTTAATCCCTCGAAGGTGAGGGCGGAGAGGCTGGTGCTGTTCAGGTTGAGTTTTCGCAGACTCTTCATGGCTGCAAGGCAGCTGAGGCCCTTGTCTGTGACTGGAGTCTCGCACAGGTTCAGGACCTGCAGCTTGTGCAGGTGCTCCGATATCAGCTGGAGGCCCTGGTCACCAAACTGAAACAATTACAGGCTTGTTAAAGCATGAGTTGCAAAGATAAATGCTATATGAAATATTTGTATTAATATGTATTACGATTTATAACTATCTACCTATATATATATATATATATATATATATATATATATATATATATATATATATATATATATATATATATATATATATAAATATATATATATATATATATATATATATATATATATATATATATATATATACATATATATATATATTTTTAATTTTAAATCATTTTTATTTCCTCTTCTTCATAAATAATATACAGTGTACAAATAATAGTGCATGGGATATAATAGTGAGGTATTGGAGGCATTGTATAATACAAGAATCACGGTTCCGGGTTAACATAAATATTTGACAACAGGTGGTACTGCTTCTCAAAAGGTTGGTCCTTGCCTATTAAGCGGCATCTGTATTTTTCATCATAATAAAACTTTTTGACCTCATTTTTGACGTTTAATAAATGTGGACTTTGTTCTTTTTTCATGGCGTTATATATAACCTTCTTTGTCAGAAGTATAATAGTATTGATTGACATCGCGTTCTCCAAATCACCAAGAATTATTTTAGATTGTGAAAGGTTGTAATTGTTCATGCCTAGAGCCTGAATCCACTCCTGAACCTCATTCCAGAGTTGAATCACAATTTCACAATCCAAAAACATATGTTCTATGGAGTCGCTATGTGAGCGACAAAAACCACACAGATCAGAAATTTTTATACCCATCTTGAATAATTTCTCGTTAGTAAAGAATCTGTGATGTAAAGTACGAAATTGAATATACTTTAGGTAAGTATCTTTATAAATTAAATGGTGCTTTTGAAATGATCTGCTTAGATCAAAGTTGTTGAAATCAAGCTCAGAATTAGCACACCATTTATCTACAGCAGTATCCAATACCGAAGAAGAAGTATTTTTCATTCGACTATACATACAAGAAACTCCTTTTAGTGTTTGATTCAAAAAAATATTAAGGGAACCATTTTTTGGTTGGTCTTCATCATACAAAGGCATATCTTTCCATTCAATGAACTTCGATATTCTGTTGGTAATATAATGATATTCCAAGAAGTTTGTTTTCAACCCGTATGTTTCCATGAATAGATCAATTGGCATTATTACATTCATTACACCTAAAAAGTCAGACACCATTGTAATACCTTTAGAAAACCATTGCTTCTTAATAGGAAATGCAAAAATGGGATTAAGCCAAATAGGAGTATTTTTGATAAAAGGTTTTTCAGTCATGGCATCTGAGTTCCATAAGGTTGACAAGCTTTCCAAAACATCAAGCCAAAATTGATTTGCTGTTGTCTCTCTAAGTTTGTCTAAAATATCAGGACCATATGTGAAAACTTCCCATAAGTCAAAATTATTTGGAAAAATGGTCCACTTGCTTGTGGAACGTTGATACCTTTTCAACCAGCTTAGTTTAAGAGCTTTGTCAAATATATTGAGATCATGAAGTTTTAGGCCTCCATGAGGTATTTCACCCTCCAGGATTTCCTTTTTCCATTTTGGGGGCTTTCCACACCATAGAAACTTTGTAATAACATCATTAATCTCTTTGAAGCAAGAGGGGCTCGGGCTTGGTAGAGACAGCAACATATGAGTTATCTTGGGAATCAATAGTGACTTTATTATTGTAACTTTCCCATAAGGGGTTAAATTCCTAGAACTCCAGATACGGATTAATTGCTGGATTTCCCCCAATTTCCGTTGAATATTAAGGTCGGTAATTGCATTTAGCTTAGTCATATCGTAATGGATTCCCAGGATCTCAAATTTAGTTGACCAATTGAAACCGAATTTGCCCTGCCATTTTATGTTGCTGTCTCTTAAAGCTCCGAGCTTTACCACTTTGGTTTTTTCTTTATTGATATCCAGACCCGAAACATTTTTGAACCATTTTAAAACTCTAATGACACTTGTTATTGTTTGCACATCCTCTCTCAACAATAAGGTGGTGTCATCAGCGTACTGAGACACCTTTGCTTCTTCACCATGCACCTCTATTCCCCTAATAACATCCATCTCCCTGATGACATGAGACAAGACCTCTGCACAGATTACAAAAATATATGGGGACAAGGGGTCGCCTTGTCTGCATCCTCTCTCCAGGATGATAGGGCTTGAAAGAAATCCATTTTGCTCCACTTTTGAAGTGGAATTATATTGACAGAGTTTAATCATCTCAATAAAATTGTTGCCGAAATTAAAAAGTTCTAGAGATTCTTTGATAAATTTCCATTCAATGGTATCAAATGCTTTGGAGAAATCGAGCACTAATAACAAACCGGGAGTATCATGTGAATCACAATACTCTATGGTGTCGAACACCATTCTTGTGTTTTCTCCAATAAAGCGCCCCGATATGAACCCAGTCTGGTCCTCATTAATAATACTTGGTAAACAACATTTTAACCTATTGGCTACCATAGAAGAAAAAAATTTATAGATAGAATTTAATAGCGTTAGAGGTCGCCAATTTTTTAAGTCATTCCGTAGTTTCCCTTGTTTGGGAATGCAGGTGATGACACCGTCAAGAGCAAGTTTGGAGAAATGACTATGTGAAATAGCTTCAAGTATGTAGCGGTAGATCCAGAAATGTAATTCGTTAATAAAGAATTTAAAAAATTCATTAGAGTAACCGTCTGGACCTGGAGCCTTATTTAATTTGCTAGCCTTGATAGAACGTAAAAGTTCTTCTATGGTGTATGGAGCGTCCAGCTTAGTTTTGTTAATTTCTGAAAGGCTTGGCAAATTATGTAGATGCTGCGAGAACTTTGAGTTTTCCAGAACTACAGTTTCCTTTGAGGAGTATAAATCAGCATAAAAATCTCTTTGTAATTCCAATATGGCTGCTGAGTCAGTTATTTCAGAGTCGTTATGTAAGAGAGAGGGGATATTTTTGTTGACATGATTTCTTTTCTCAAGATTTAAAAAATATTTGGAAGGCTTTTCCCATGTGTCTGTAAGTGAAGCTCTTGAGCGCACTATGCAACCTTTTATTTTCTTCTCTCGTAAATTCTCTAATTGCAGAGACAGTTCTCTTAGAGAATTTTTTTTGATTAAATTATCGTTATCACTATCTATTTCTTCTTGTAATTTTTTAATAGAAGAGACGAGAGTATCCTCAGCTTCTGTTTCTTGCTTTTTGAGTGTTTTTGAAAATTTGATAATTTTACCTCTCAGTTGGCACAAGAGGGTTTCTAGAAACAGAGTTGAGGAAATAGAAATGTCAATTGTTTCTCCGTTGTCTCTTGCGACAAAAGCTTCACTGTAAACTGGTAGGGCATAGGTCTGATTGATTAATAAAATTTCAGCCTTAATCATGTCAACAAACTCAAGATTTTCCAATAAAGCATTGTTGAATTTCCATAATCCCTTTCCTCTTTTTTGACCTGATTTTTGGATAGAGAGTTTTATAATGTTGTGATCACTTTTGTAAGCATTCAAAATAAAGGATTTTGGATTCAGTGAAAGAATGTCCTCGGAAATTAAAAAATAATCAAGTCTGGATGCACGACATGGTTTATCTGCCCTCCACGTGAACCGCTTACGGGTGGGGTTAAGTAACCTCCAGATGTCAGAAAGATTGTGTGTCGAAATGAATTTGTTGATTATTTGGCTCGCAAGAGGATTTCTTAACTTTGCATAATTGTATATGTCTGCTTCAGACAAGGCAGCATTCCAATCTCCAGTCCAGATTTCACAGTTGTTCGAGATTGACTTGACTTTTTCAAATAATGCAGAAAACCAGACCGGGTCGTCTCTATTTGGGGCATAAAGGTTAATAATAAAGACATTAATTAAATTTGTAATTGACAATTCTAATATAAGAAATCTGCCTTCAGGATCCTTGATACACTGCTTCACAGTGTGTTCAAATGTATTATTTATCATTACCATTACACCTCTACTGTTAGTAGAACTGCCGGCAATGTAATAGTCCAAGTTCCACTCTTTAGATAGCATGGTCAGATCTTTTTGTATCAAGTGTGTTTCCTGAAGGCATATTATATCAGATTTAAGATTTTTGATATAATCAAAAATGTCTCTTCTTTTAAATTGTTGGCGCAAACCCCGAACATTGGCAGAGAAAATGTCTATGTCATCATTACCCATTGCAGGTTAGGGAGAAGTATGCATTAGGAGGCAGTACACTGTATTGAAGAAGAAAAGGCTTTAAAAAACAATCAAACATAATAAACATCAAAATTATGACTTAAGAAGTCACAATTAGCAATTATTCATACAATTTGGTCCAGAATACTGTACCGCTTTTCAGCTAAGTTTTTGAATTTAGAAAGGTTTAAGATAGAAAAAGAAAAAAAAAGAGACCAGAATACAAAACAGATGCTAGTGTAAAGTTAATATGTAGAATTTTACTTTTAAAAGAAATGAGAAGAAAAAAAAAAAAAAAAAAAAAAAATTTAAGCCGATACCAGAAATGTTATAAAAAAGTTTTGCTAGAAAGGAAGTGGAACATCAGAGCTCCGATAACTATTTCCTTTTTTGCAAAATTTATTGTAGAATTAGCAGTCTTAAAGAGAGAACATAAAAAAAAAATAAAAAAGGACTAAAGAGTCACCTTTTTGATATTTAAGAATATAATTGAAGAGTAGTACAGTACAGTTTCCGGTAGGTGTCATTAACTTTCCTGATTTTATAAATATAAATATTAAGGAGAAACTTAGAAGCAGCCTGAGAGCCTTTCTCAGGACCTACTTCCAACACGTGTTAGACCCCCTTATCTTAAGGGGTATAAACCAAAAAGCAAAAAATCCTTCTCAAAAAATACAGACAAGTATTTGGACTGAGAAAAACAAGAAAACAACATATTATATGTCCATATTCCACTAAGTGCAGCGGGTCAACCTTTCACATTCTGGATACATGTTAATGAAACTGTAGTGGCACAACACAAAAAAAAAAAAAAAAAAAAAAAAAAAAAAAAATGAACAGTTTGCAATGCTCAATCAGTAACACCCAACCATAGTAGTGAAAATTTTGCATAAAGTGCTTCATGTACACAATGAAACGATAGTGGCACAGAAATGAACAGTTGCAATACTCAATATGCAACACCCAGCCATAGTAGTGAAACTTTTACATAAGGTGCACCATGTACACAACAAACAGACAAACTGCCATAACACACAATACCTCTCATAATAGTAATATTATTACCATAGACTACACAATGTACCAGCATTATCCTTCTTCAATGACTGTGCCAGAGTATTAAAATAACCATTGAGTTATATATTCTTCATGAATGTCGAAGCACTAGCACAATTCAAAGATGGTATATGCTTTCCCCTGAATGGGTCAGTCTAGCATGAGTGTACCTCTAAGTGACTTTCACTGATTTGATCAGTCCACTGGAAAGACTATTAAAGTTTTAACTCAAAGCTAAATGATACACAATGAAAAACCAATATGTGCTTTCCCCTGACTGTGTCAGCATTCTTTTAATGAAGTTTTGAAAAGAAGTATTTGTGTCAAGTTAATTGAGAAACCTTGAGCTATTGGACTGACATGATCTATCCGTTTAAATAATCAGTAATCCCATGGAAAGATTATTCTGGCATAGAATAGAACTAAATGTCAACGCAGTGACACATTTGAAAAGCAATGTATGCTTTCCCCTGGTTGGGTCAGCACTCTATCATCAAGTTTTGAATAAACAGGTTTGGATCAAGTTTTTTGAAGAACCTTGAGTTTTGGACAGACATGATCCATCATCATTGTTAATCAGTAATAGCATGATATTTTCCGTATAGTGTACAGTAGAGACAATGTATGTTTTCCCCTGACTATATTAGTCCATTATGAAAGTGACTCTAAGTCTCACTGTCTTGGGAAATAACATAAAAGGAGAAAAGTGCACATTAAAATTTAGGTCCTGCCTGAATGACAGAAAAGTTAACCGAAGTATGCTTTCCCCAGAATGGGTCTGCATTTTGTTATTAACACATTGAGTGAGAATATCCTTTAGGTAAAAACCTTCAGGTAAGGAATGGACATGGTCAGTATCAAAATGACACTATCAATACACTGTACACCACATGGGTAACTAGATATGCATGAGCCAAATATTGTCTCTCCCTGTACAGATATGTCATATCAAAACATGGAGATTAAAATTGAGTAGTGTAAAGACATATTGCTTTCCCCTAAATGGGTTAACACTGGAAGACCACAAAAATAGTACGTGTCAACAAGTTTGACCAGTATTTTGAAAGTGATTGCAGGTTTGTGCTCATACCTTTCATTACCTGATTTGCCCCATAGCCATAATTGGTAAAGAATAAGAAGAATATAGAGATTTTTATTACTTAAAGGTAACAACGCTTTTTAAGTGAAGAAAATAGAAAATTAAGAGTATTGCCTTTAACCAAGATTGACCAGGTAGTAATTATAAGTCCAATGAGGGCCAGCAGCAAATCAGGGAGATGAGAATATTTCAATGTGAAATTAACCCATATTGTCTAGCTATACCTGACCTGCATAAATACCCTTATGAATAGTTCCAGAGCAAGTGAATGAAGTGCATAGTAGCAGAGTGAAAAAGAAGTTCAAAATTCGTATTTTGTTATTGACTTTTTTTTTTTTTTTGAAGAGATTATTTGAGAGTGCAAAAATTGGATTTGTAATAAAAATTGACTTATGAAAGAACTGAAATAAGATTAGTTTTGGATGATTCGAGTTTGTGTCATAATCTGAATAAGGAGTGAGTCGGAAGATTCTGTATTAGTGAATTTCCAAAATTGTATTTGGGATTATTTATATATATATATATATAAATAAATATATATATAGAGAGAGAGAGAGAGAGAGAGAGAGAGAGAGAGAGAGAGAGAGAGAGAGAGAGAGAGACTGGAACAGGGGTCCTAAACCATATGTTGCATACATTGCAAAATATTGTTATATATGTATTAATATCTACACCTACTGTATACAGCTGGAGTGCTAGAAATTTTGCTTTACAGTCCTACTGTATGGTATTCGTGCTACTTTAAATTCACACATTCAAACACAAACAGGAGATACAAAACAGGATATTTATTTGAAGAATGTTATTTTGGCGCGATCATGGGAAGCCCGAAAAAAGCGAAAATTAAATGCCTGTAAAAAATCCAGTTATACAGTATCTATATCTTTCTATCTGTTTATCTTTTTATCTATCTATCAATCTATCTATCTATCTATTTATCGATATCTCTAGATAGATAGATAGATTAACTGTATACTTCAATCGAATAGTCAAAAATAAATTTCCACCGAGGCCCACCACATGTCAAACTTGGCCAGGCTAGTGGTCATTGCCATTGTATAATATCTTACCTGTGTTGACCAGAGGTTGAGATATCGGAGGGAGGGTAGCTTGATAAGTTTGGCGGAGCACTTACCTGTGTTGACCAGAGGTTGAGATATCAGAGGGAGGGTAGCTTGATGAGTTTGGCAGAGCACTTACCTGTGTTGACCAGAGGTTGAGATATCGGAGGGAGGGTAGCTTGATGAGTTCGGCGGAGCACTTACCTGTGTTGACCAGAGGTTGAGGTATCGGAGGGAGGGTAGCTTGATGAGTTTGGCGGAGCACTTACCTGTGTTGACCAGAGGTTGAGATATCGGAGGGAGGGTAGCTTGATAAGTTTGGCAGAGCACTTACCTGTGTTGACCAGAGGTTGAGATATCAGAGGGAGGGTAGCTTGATGAGTTTGGCAGAGCACTTACCTGTGTTGACCAGAGGTTGAGATATCAGAGGGAGGGTAGCTTGATGAGTTTGGCAGAGCACTTACCTGTGTTGACCAGAGGTTGAGATATCGGAGGGAGGGTAGCTTGATGAGTTCGGCGGAGCACTTACCTGTGTTGACCAGAGGTTGAGGTATCGGAGGGAGGGTAGCTTGATGAGTTTGGCGGAGCACTTACCTGTGTTGACCAGAGGTTGAGATATCGGAGGGAGGGTAGCTTGATGAGTTTGGCGGAGCACTGACCTGTGTTGACCAGAGGTTGAGATATCGGAGGGAGGGTAGCTTGATGAGTTTGGCGGAGCACTTACCTGTGTTGATCAGAGGTTGAGATATCGGAGGGAGGGTAGCTTGATAAGTTCGGCGGAGCACTTACCTGTGTTGACCAGAGGTTGAGATATCGGAGGGAGGGTAGCTTGATGAGTTTGGCGGAGCACTTATCTGTGTTGACCAGAGGTTGAGGTATCAGAGGGAGGGTAGCTTGATGAGTTTGGCGGAGCACTTACCTGTGTTGACCAGAGGTTGAGATATCAGAGGGAGGGTAGCTTGATGAGTTCGGCGGAACACTTACCTGTGTTGACCAGAGGTTGAGATATCAGAGGGAGGGTAGCTTGATGAGTTTGGCAGAGCACTTACCTGTGTTGACCAGAGGTTGAGATATCGGAGGGAGGGTAGCTTGATAAGTTTGGCGGAACACTTACCTGTGTTAACCAGAGGTTGAGATATCGGAGGGAGGGTAGCTTGATGAGTTTGGCGGAGCACTTACCTGTGTTGACCAGAGGTTGAGATATCAGAGGGAGGGTAGCTTGATAAGTTTGGCGGAACACTTACCTGTGTTGACCAGAGGTTGAGATATCGGAGGGAGGGTAGCTTGATGAGTTTGGCGGAGCACTTACCTGTGTTGACCAGAGGTTGAGATATCGGAGGGAGGGTAGCTTGATAAGTTTGGCGGAGCACTTACCTGTGTTGACCAGAGGTTGAGATATCAGAGGGAGGGTAGCTTGATGAGTTTGGCGGAGCACTGACCTGTGTTGACCAGAGGTTGAGATATCGGAGGGAGGGTAGCTTGATGAGTTTGGCGGAGCACTTACCTGTGTTGACCAGAGGTTGAGATATCGGAGGGAGGGTAGCTTGATGAGTTTGGCGGAGCACTGACCTGTGTTGACCAGAGGTTGAGATATCGGAGGGAGGGTAGCTTGATGAGTTTGGCGGAGCACTGACCTGTGTTGACCAGAGGTTGAGATATCGGAGGGAGGGTAGCTTGATGAGTTTGGCGGAGCACTTACCTGTGTTGACCAGAGGTTGAGATATCGGAGGGAGGGTAGCTTGATGAGTTTGGCGGAGCACTTACCTGTGTTGACCAGAGGTTGAGATATCGGAGGGAGGGTAGCTTGATGAGTTTGGCGGAGCACTGACCTGTGTTGACCAGAGGTTGAGATATCGGAGGGAGGGTAGCTTGATGAGTTTGGCAGAGCACTTACCTGTGTTAACCAGAGGTTGAGATATCGGAGGGAGGGTAGCTTGATGAGTTTGGCGGAGCACTGACCTGTGTTGACCAGAGGTTGAGATATCGGAGGGAGGGTAGCTTGATGAGTTCGGCGGAACACTTACCTGTGTTGACCAGAGGTTGAGATATCGGAGGGAGGGTAGCTTGATAAGTTTGGCGGAGCACTTACCTGTGTTGACCAGAGGTTGAGATATCAGAGGGAGGGTAGCTTGATGAGTTTGGCGGAGCACTTACCTGTGTTGACCAGAGGTTGAGATATCGGAGGGAGGGTAGCTTGATAAGTTTGGCGGAGCACTTACCTGTGTTGACCAGAGGTTGAGATATCAGAGGGAGGGTAGCTTGATGAGTTTGGCGGAGCACTTACCTGTGTTGACCAGAGGTTGAGATATCGGAGGGAGGGTAGCTTGATAAGTTTGGCGGAGCACTTACCTGTGTTGACCAGAGGTTGAGATATCAGAGGGAGGGTAGCTTGATGAGTTTGGCGGAGCACTTACCTGTGTTGACCAGAGGTTGAGATATCGGAGGGAGGGTAGCTTGATGAGTTTGGCGGAGCACTTACCTGTGTTGACCAGAGGTTGAGATATCGGAGGGAGGGTAGCTTGATGAGTTTGGCGGAGCACTTACCTGTGTTGACCAGAGGTTGAGATATCGGAGGGAGGGTAGCTTGATGAGTTTGGCGGAACACTTACCTGTGTTGACCAGAGGTTGAGATATCGGAGGGAGGGTAGCTTGATGAGTTCGGCGGAGCACTTACCTGTGTTGATCAGAGGTTGAGATATCGGAGGGAGGGTAGCTTGATGAGTTCGGCGGAGCACTTACCTGTGTTAACCAGAGGTTGAGATATCGGAGGGAGGGTAGCTTGATGAGTTTGGCGGAGCACTTACCTGTGTTGACCAGAGGTTGAGATATCGGAGGGAGGGTAGCTTGATAAGTTTGGCGGAGCACTTACCTGTGTTGACCAGAGGTTGAGATATCGGAGGGAGGGTAGCTTGATGAGTTTGGCGGAGCACTTACCTGTGTTGACCAGAGGTTGAGATATCGGAGGGAGGGTAGCTTGATGAGTTTGGCGGAGCACTGACCTGTGTTGACCAGAGGTTGAGATATCAGAGGGAGGGTAGCTTGAGGAGTTTGGCAGAGCACTTACCTGTATTAACCAGAGGTTGAGATATCGGAGGGAGGGTAGCTTGATGAGTTTGGCAGAGCACTTACCTGTGTTGACCAGAGGTTGAGATATCGGAGGGAGGGTAGCTTGATAAGTTTGGCGGAGCACTTACCTGTGTTGACCAGAGGTTGAGATATCGGAGGGAGGGTAGCTTGATGAGTTTGGCGGAGCACTTACCTGTGTTGACCAGAGGTTGAGGTATCGGAGGGAGGGTAGCTTGATGAGTTTGGCGGAGCACTTACCTGTGTTGACCAGAGGTTGAGATATCAGAGGGAGGGTAGCTTGATGAGTTTGGCGGAGCACTTACCTGTGTTGACCAGAGGTTGAGATATCGGAGGGAGGGTAGCTTGATGAGTTTGGCGGAGCACTTACCTGTGTTGACCAGAGGTTGAGATATCGGAGGGAGGGTAGCTTGATAAGTTTGGCGGAGCACTTACCTGTGTTGACCAGAGGTTGAGATATCAGAGGGAGGGTAGCTTGATGAGTTTGGCGGAGCACTTACCTGTGTTGACCAGAGGTTGAGATATCGCAGGGAGGGTAGCTTGATGAGTTTGGCGGAGCACTTACCTGTGTTGACCAGAGGTTGAGATATCGGAGGGAGGGTAGCTTGATGAGTTTGGCGGAGCACTTACCTGTGTTGACCAGAGGTTGAGATATCGGAGGGAGGGTAGCTTGATGAGTTTGGCGGAGCACTTACCTGTGTTGATCAGAGGTTGAGATATCGGAGGGAGGGTAGCTTGATGAGTTTGGCGGAGCACTTACCTGTGTTGACCAGAGGTTGAGATATCGGAGGGAGGGTAGCTTGATGAGTTCGGCGGAGCACTGGCTGGTGACCTGGGTGAACGCGAGGCTGAGGCACTCCAGATTCCCGAAGGAGCCGGAGCTCAGCAGCTTGGACAGGTCGGCGTCTGTGGACTTGGAGGGCAGCGTCAGTTTCTTTGGTCCACCCTTTTGCTGCTGTAAGACACAGACCATGATGTAACATTGACATGGGGGAGTTTGGGAAACAAGGCGTCATGCAGGGAGGAAAAACATATAGCAACAACTTTAACCCTTTCAGTGCTGAGGCTACTTTCGTCAAAAGCACAAGGACAAAAATATTTTTGAAAACTATCTTAACCCTGCCATGGTGGTATTCATTGGATAGGTCTTGCTGAGTACTCTCATATGAGTACCCATATGCCAGGGTTTCAATCATTTTTCAGAATGTTTTGCATCATTTTGTATTGACCAAATCAGCCACCAGCAGCATAGAGTTAACCCTTATGCTGGTGGTGGCTGATTTGGCCAATACAAAATCATGTAAAAAACCTGAAAAAATGAATGGAACACTGTCAAATGGGTACTCAACTGAGAGTACTATTAAGCAAGAGCTCTCCAATGAATGCCAACATTACAGGGTTTATGTGTTTTTCAAAAATCTTTGCCTCTTTGTGCTTTTGACAAAAATAGCTGTGCAGCATTGGAAGGGTTAAGGTACAATGAACGTTATATCATATCTTAACCCTTCCAATGCTAAGACTATACTTTTGTCCAAAGCACAGGGACGCAAAGATATTTGAAAACCGTCTAAACCCTGTCATGTTGGTATTCATGGGAAAGCTCTCGCTGAGTTCTCTCTGATGCATGCCAAAATGATATTTATTCAACTCACAAAATATCATGCAACTTTCAAAATATCGTTCAACTTTTTTAAATATATCATGCAACTCTCAAAATAACATACAGCTCAGGAAGGGTGTATATTTTTTGGGAACATGTATAATGAACTCAGAAAAGTTATGGGTGTTGTGACCTGGTCATGCACTTGTAGTGGGGAAGGTCGCTGGTAAAGGGGAAAACCTACTGATCTGATAGTCATTTTGTGTTAACCACTATGCTGCTGCTACCTAATTTGGCCAATACAAACTAATATATATATATATATATATATATATATATATATATATATATATATATATATATATATATGTATGTTAATTGTAAGTATAATTGTATGTATGTATTTATATATATATATATATAAAGTTATTTGTTTCCTGTAACCCTACCCTTACAAGTTTTTATTTAAAAAAATCCCTGCCCTAGAGTTTATTTCCGCCCTCCCAACTCCAAATCAAGGTAAAACATGCATAAAACACACATTTTTGACCAAAAAAATAATGCAAATTTTATTTTTTACCTACCTACCTACCCTATTTTTTCTCGGACCATTACAGGAAACAAACAATTTCTTTTTTTAGGCCTAAACACAATACTGCAACTAATTTCATTACTTTTGATTTTGATTTTGAAATCAAGGTAGTAGATTTGGAGTGAAATGATCAGACAGAGAGGTAAAATTGCTTATTTGTTTTTTCAAATCAAGCCAGTGCATTGAAGGTAAATGATCAGACATAAGGAGGGAATATTGTCTTTGTTATTAGAAATCAACCAGGCACTTAGACCTTGGACAGTCCTGATTTTCATGATATGGTACAATATCAATATATCCTAAATGATACAATATCTGAATAATTTTTCAAACAATACCTTCTGCCTCCCAGGGAGTTAAATTTGTAAAAATTTAGCACAGTCAACTGCAGAAATTTTGCTAATACATAGTGAATTGCCCAGCTATTACAGTTAAATCAATTTTACATTGTCAAGCTGTATTAGGATAAAACCCATCCGATGCTACTAAGGCTACTTTTATCCAAAGCACAAGGA
>OZ012688.1:2222873-2245373 GCA_963942565.1 Maea johnstoni | reverse complement strand
CTATTTAAACCAGGAATCTAAGAAAAAAGATTTGTAAAATGTAAAATGCCATACATGTATATTTCACTGTATCAACTTATACTTTTTATCCTCATAGCAGTTGCAGAGGGCATCCTGATTCCCACACAAATATGTGTTACAATTTTTAATTAGGTATAAAAAGTCATACATGTATATTACACTGTATAAAATAATCCAAAAAAATGTTTTACCAACCTACCTACCCTATTTTTTTTTTGCATTGCTAAAAAGAAACAAACAATTTTTTTCTAGGCCTTATTAACATTTTTCCTTCAAATACTCTTCCAACTATGCAATTGTAATTATGTAATAAATAAAATGAAAACATTAAAAAAAAAACTTTTTTTAAATAAAATCAAATCATTCTTTATATCAAAAATGAAAGGTATTCACTCTGTAACTTACACTTTTTTATCCTCGTAGCAGTTGTAGACTGCAGCAAGGCAGACAGCGACCAGGTTGGGCAGAACTCGGGGGTGTGGACAGTTACTCGACATACCATGCATACTGAAATACAAAATAGGCCCGCAGAAATAAAGCAAATTACTTGTTGTACTCTATTCTTCTGTTAGGACATATCATTTTCCCTTCTTAAAAGTTATTTATGTAATGGTTATTTCAGGAATATCAGTTATACATACATACACACATATATATATATATATATATATATATATATATATATATATATATATATATATATATATATATATATATATATATATATATATATATATATATATATATATATATTAGAGTGCTAAACATTTCGCTTTACAGCCCTGCTGGAGAGTATTTATGCTACTTTAAATTTGCACATTCAAGCACTAAAACATATACTTCAGTTTAGTTTATTTGAAGGATGCTATTTTGGCACTATCATGGGGAGTGCGAAAATTTAATGCCTGTAAAAATTACCTACCTTCTCACAAAGTTCTGCACAACTCGAACTCCATCATTTTGAGAATTAAGAGCTTGAATATACTCCTGGACAAAGGTCCTCATTCTAGGAAATTTCCCAAAGTCCTATTGAAAAAACAACATAAACTGATTAATTTCCTTATGAAATATTTTAAATCACAATGCATTTTAAACAATCATAATTACGCTATATATAGCAGTGTCACAATAACTATTGACATCTTAACTTCATAGGAATAAACGTTTTTGTTCAAACGTTTTTGTTTTTTCTGATCGTTTTTTTCTGATCGGCAATTATAAAGTCATTCTTTAAACCAATACTAATCTTTGACAAAGTTAAAGTACTTTATAGTAATTTATAAAAAACAGACAAGTTGGCAAAGATTCTAATTTACAAGATGTTAAACGAAAACCGTCTTAACAGATGCAAGCAGAAGAATATATTGCACTGACTAATATAACAAACTTAACCAATTCAATGAAATTTGGGATAATGTCTATATGGACCTAATGGACTTATAACAAGTCGGCGAAATAAGGAATGATATAAAGGCTTTTTTGAGAATTCAAGAAAATATTGGGAACCTATAAGAATATCGTACATTTGCATGTTCATTGTTTTATGTGAAAAAATTATGTCCAACGATGTCATTTCAAAAAACTGAATAAAAAGCAGCAGCTTGTTTGCGAAATTAAAAGAGAAGTACAATATAAAGTACAACTTGATTCAAACATTGTATTGAAAATTTCTAAACCCTTCCGATGCTGAGGCTACTTTCATCCAAAGTACAAGGATACAAAGATTTTGAAAACCATCTATACCCTGTAATGTGGGTATTCATTGGATAGCTATCGCAGAGTACTCTCAGATGCGTACCTATATGCCAGGGTTTCAGTCATTTTTAAGGTTTTTTGCATCATTTTCAATTTGCAATGGGCAAATTAGCCACCTGCAGCATAAAGGTTAACATTTGTTCAAACATTGTATTGATATAAATTTCTTTATATTAGATAAGTCCTTGATTTCTGATAAGGGGGCATTGGCGGTAAAAGAGTAGATAAATAATTAGGAAAACCTACCATATTGTGTTTCAATATCCGCTGTACCACTGGCGTAAAGAGCTCAATCACTATGTTTGAGCGAGGACTGTTTTTACAATGCTGGAAGGTAAAAAAGAAAATGGTTGTGAGTAAAACATATTGCACAATAGCTTAACAAACAACAAATCTGAAACAAAAAATCCTTTAACCCATTTATTAGGGATTAATTGGCACCTTTAAAATGTTCACGATACGATACGATACAATATTGCTTAGGGATATGATATCTTAATAGTAACAATATTTTCGATGATACTACCTGCCTCCCCGGGATCTAATTGTGTTGAATTCAGCACTGTCAGGTTCAAATCATTTTCTAATAAATTACAAACTGCCCTTGTACAGAAACATCCAGGTGGCAATGAAGTCAATTTTATAAGTTTTTTAAAACAATATGATATGATACTTAACTTAACTTTTTCAATACAATACTTTTCCCTATTCAATATTGCTAATTTATATATAATTTATTTTGAGCACTGGTACCTATCCATATAGTGTAACATATGTAGAGATTAATGAAAAAATTAAAATAACAATCTTGTGGAAGAGAAGGGATCCCATTAGCCCAGTGCCTGATATGGGAAAACTGGTCATTTGAACCCCCCTTCCCCAAGCTGAAAAAAATGCCTGGAACTGGTCATATTGAACCCCCCTCCCCCAAGCTGAGAAAAATGCCTGAATGTATTATAGTTCAAATAATAATAATAATAATAATAATAATAATAATAATAATAATAATAATAATAATAATAATAATAATAACACTACAATAATAATAATAATCTTTATTTCAAGAGGGTTAAACACAGTCAGATGATACATTTATCTTCCCTGTGGCCCTCAGTATACAACATTGTTATTGTACCCCAGCCCTCTGGTCACAGGGTAGACTAGGCTCCTAGTCCCTGTAATGTTCACCTTCCCTTATGTGTTGACCAAGCACTGTGGTGTGGTACCAGGTTTGGTAGATAGATGGCACCACCTGCTCCTCCTATCTTTATACGATTACAGGTCATAATCAAACTGAATCCTGGTGAGATAAATGTAAACTAAATTGACCACTGTTGCTACCTACACTAGTTGGTGCTAGGTAACAGAAAAAAAACATAACAGAAAAATACATATGACAGCCTAGAAATCTAGGCTAGTCACAGGGTTACAAAATGAGGATACATGCTTTCAGTTAGACTTAATACAAGTCTGTGTTGAATGGCCGTCATCCAAGACTCAATGATCTACCCTGATAGATTTGTCAAGATTAAGTTCTGTTTGAATTACCAAGGTGGATCGAGCCACTGCTTTTTTATAACACAACTGGAAACCCAGAAAAAAGTGCTGCCATCTTGTGTGTGCTAGAGACATCAATTACATACTTATAGATGACAAAGATGACACAGTAGCTCAGTCAGTTAGGTGTCGGACTAGTAATCAGTAGGTCGCTGGTTCAACTCCCGGCCGGGGCACTTTGGTCTGTCCTTGAGCAAGACAGTTTATTCCATATTGCTTCAGTCTACCCAGCTGCAAAATGGGTACCTAGCATTAATAAGGCAGTGCTTAGAGCTTGTGAGCTATATGCTGCCAGCTGCTCTGGAATATCCCCCGGGGGATTGAAATGGTTTCGGTGTGTAAAGGCCTGCTAGACTATAACCTTGAAATGGTTTCTGTGCGTACAGGCCTGCTAGGGGAGGAAGGTTGTGTGAACATCTCGGTGGATACAAGACTATAAACCGAATACCTTTACAGGGGTCAGACTTTGGTTAAAAACCCTTTGAGACCACAGCACTTGGGGGTTTCAAATTGTCTTAGCCCAAACCAAGGACTCAGAGCCCTAGCTCTGCTAAATCCTTCCCCCCTCCTCAAAATATTGGTGTTCTTAAAGTGATCATATTCTTGATATTCCTCTATAATGATAATAATAATGATAATAATAATAATAATAATAATAATAATAATAATCTTTATTCAAAGAGGGTAACTCAGTCAAATTGTAAGGATTGACTATAACCTTGAAATGTCACCTCTTATAGCCAGCCGGGCAACAAAGGCAAATATTCTTATAGCCCCACAATGTTGTGTATTTGTTAAGCCTCATGCTATGGGGCTAATGGTTAGCTGGACCCCTGGTTTAGTGGTGGCATTGTGTATCTCAGCCTGAGGACCAGTCTAGCTTTCCGTCAGATCAAAGATCCCAGTCTCGTACCCCCTCAGGTTTTCAACATCTCTGGCGATGGAAGGAATGATAGATTGCCGATTGTAGGATGTCCAGATCGATACATGAAAGCACGTTGAACTATGCGGTCTGTTTCACGCTGAGCCAATCGTGCAGCTACAGCCCACGCCTAGTAGGCGTTAATTAAAACCTATCAAATCTCTTAACCCTCATGCTTGCACATGGGTCCAGCTAGACGTTAGAAAATTGTGTTGGGCTATAACAAAATTTGCCTTTGTAGCCCGTCTGGCTACAAAGGCAATGATATCTGTTGATATGTTAGCTTAAACCAAAGCCATGACTCTCCCTCAAATAGTTTGTGAATAAGAGCTTGATTACTAAGTTATCCTTTAAAACATCCATCCAGATGTCAATTTTCAAGGAAAGGTCTAAGCATAAATGGGTTATAACCCTACACTAATATGGTCCCTCCTCCAAGAATTAGAAGTGTGATTGCACTGCGCCACATAATGACTGAGACAAATAGCCTGGAAAAAAATAATGATCCATTAGAAAACATCTGCTGCCCATTTAACTAAGTTAACACAATCTCGCCTGTATCTGCTCAATAAAGGCCCCCTACAGGGGTCAGGCTGGAAACTGTGGAAAACCGCCGGGCTATAGGTACTCAAATCCCCATAGCCCGACTGAAAACCTTATAGCCTGACTAAATGATGAACAAAAAAGAGTTGTTTTTGTGTTCTCTAATAAACTTTGTCTTAACTCTGTTTTGTTGATTGGTTCAGCTTTCGAAGGGAATATTGTACAGAATATTTTTAGATATAATGGGGTATATGTTGATGCATATCAACAGATATCATTGTCTTTGTAGCCAGACGGACTACAAAGGCAAATATTGTTATAGCACACCACAATTTTCTGTAACCATTGGCTATATGGGGCTGGTGTCTAGCTGGACCCCATGTCCAATGAGCATATAGTGTGCCAGTGGTCTCATGAGCAAGAACTGGTCTCATGACCATAGGGTCGAACGAGTGTGTGGTCCCATGAGTAGGTGGTCTCACAAGCAGGTGGTCCACGAGCGGGTGGTCTCATGAGGAGGTGGTCTATATATATATATATAAATATATATATATATATATATATATATATATATATATATAAATATATATATATATATATATATATATATATAAATATATATATATATATATATAAATATATATATATATATATATATATATATACATATATATATATATATATATATATATATATATACACACACATATATATATATATATATATATATATATATATATATATATTTATATATACATATATGTATATATATATATATATATATATATATATATATATATATATATATATATATATATATATATACATATATATATATATATATATATATATATTTATATATATATGTATATATATATATATATATATGTATATATATATATATATATATATATATATATATTTATATATATATATATATATATATATATATATATATATATATATATATATATATATATATATATATATATATATATATATATATATATATATATATATATATGTAATATATATATATATATATATATATACATGAGCAGGTCTTATGAGCAGGTAGACTATAATGATAGGTTCTCATGTGCAGGAGATCTCATGAGAAGAAACTCAGTCTGAGTAAGGATTTTTTCTTACAAGCAGTTACTTTACTTAACACTGAACATTTTCCTGGTACACTACTCAAAAATCCTGGAATATGCTTTTAATGGCTTTTACTAAACCATTCACATCGTTCCTATTTCCTTCACAATCACCATTGTAATTATATTGAATCACACATCCATTGCTCATGCTTCCAGACTGAATGTGGCTATTTCTAATTGCCAAGTCTGCTCTTGCCGCCATACACAGAAACCTATTTTTCCCCCTGATGTTGGACTAGTGCTGTATTACTGCAGCACTGTTTTCTGAGAATTGCGTGCAGCATGATTTGTAATGCTCATTATTTTGTTTCCTGCTGAAAGTGTGTGCCCAGACACTACAGTCCATCATAGAGATACCTTATGGATGCTCTCTGCTCACTCTCCAATACAACTTCACACTGAGAACAAAGTGATGACATGTGTGTATGAATATATATATATACTTATTATATATATATTATATATATATATCAGGGCTCGACGTTAAGGCTAGCCCCGTAGCCCCGGGCTAGTTATTGAATGTCAGGGCTAGTACATTCTACCTGTGAGTAGCCCTGATGGACTAGATAGAATTAGAATATCAGCGCTTAAAAAATATGAAGCCCACCTTTGGCTCTGCATACCTGGATGATAATTTACCTCAATTTACCACAATACACTGTATTCTTTTCATGTTATCAACGCAAAGGCTATGATATCAACAGAGGTCACTGTTTGAGAAGAGTTGTCATTAATATCAGGGCTAGCAAAAATATTTCAGGGCTAGTAAAAGTTTTGGTAACTAGCCCTGCTGGGCTTATGAAGTTTTTTCTTAATGTTGAGCCCTGTATATATATATATATATATATATATATATATATATATATATATATATATATATATATAGAGAGAGAGAGAGAGAGAGAGAGAGAGAGAGAGAGAGAGAGAGAGAGAGAGAGAGAGAGAGAGAGAGAGAGAGAGAGAGATACATACATAGTACATACATACATACATAAATCTCACAATTTTCTAGACTTTCCTCCCAAATAGTCTCTCCAAAGAAGAACAAATTTGGACTTCCAATAAAAATATCTCAACAGGCAATCAGCAATAAAGCTAGCCGTTTCCTAGAAATTTCTGCCTTCATTAAAATGATAAAGCTATATCCCTGAAGTATCTTTCATCTTTCTTAGAAAAGAGTAAGATATATTTGAAAGGAATTCTTAACTTTAATTTGTAAATCAATTTCTCATCCAAGCAATTCCGTGGCTGCTTTTCAATAATTTACAAATGCAGGGCTTAAAGCGCATTACGTTTTGACTATATTACCTTAATCTATGAGCCTCATATTGTCAAAGATGTTTATTACTTCTAAGAATGGGAAAATGCATGCCATGCTTAATGAGCACCCCCAATATCAAGCAGTATGATTAAAGACATTGCCCGTAACCCTTATACTGCTGGTGGAAAAGTTGGCCAAAAACAAATAATGCAAAAATCTTGAAAAATCGCTGAAACCCTGGCATATGGGTACTCATCTGAAAGTACTCTGTGAGGGCTATCCCATGACTATCCCATATGCCAGGGTTTCAGCAATTTTTCAGGATTTTTGCAACATTTCATTTTGGTCCAATTATCTAGCCACCAGCAGCATTAATTAGGGTTCATGTTAAATGTTAGAGACAAGGGTGCCTCGCTCACAGTGCTGTAGCAGTAGGCAGCTAGCAGTGATCTGCCGGGCAATGACTTAATAAGGATGGATGCCAGCAGCACAGGTATAATTGGATTGCCTGTAGAATTAAAGCCAGCAGATGCTACACGAATGTCCCTAGCGCACAGAATCAGCCTCAGTCTCTCCATCATCCCACAGATCTAAGCTACCTCTGTGGAAGGCAGGCTGCAGTATGGTTTTTGTACTTTGGAAGGGTGCATAGCTATCACGGTTGGAACCCAAAACTCATATGCTGTTACAAGGGATGTCATCGATAGTAGTCGATAAACCGATAAATCAACATTTTCACTTTGTCAATCAAATTGAATGGAAAGGTTGGGTAGCGAATCAAAATAATCAATATTCTGTACCCCAATAACGCCATATGATTATTAGTAAGAAAATATACTTTTCCCAGACATTTTCCTGTTCAACTAACACAAAGTGAAACTTTCAGTGAATATTGAAGCATTTCGTCTTGCTTTTGTAAGAGAAATTTGAAGGTGGCACATGTACTTTAGTCAGGCATATGGCCAACACACGGGGTATCGAACCAAACTGAATCGAATCGATATATCGGAAGGAGTATAGCAATTAATCGAATCGAAAAAAAGGGATATAAATGATATCCCTAGCTGTTACCCACTCACACTTCTCTAAAATTGTTATATTGATCTATGATACCTTTGACAATAAATTCATAACTAAAAATAGTTTTTACAGAGTATTTGAAGTAGAGCTATTGGCAGTGTTCTGATCAACATTTCTCCGTTAAATATTTACCTGAATGATTTCATGAAGATTATTGGGCTGCTTTTGGCCACAGTGAGCATTTATGTTTTTAACTAAAATATTAAGTATAACTGCACTTGCAGGTTTCTTTTCAAAGAACCACACAGTATTATCATCATCATCAGTATATTGAGTTGCATGCCCTATCTACATATACTATTAACCCCCTGGCCGCGGTTGTCGAGATATCTCGACTGACGCTGTATTGTGTCAGTAGCGGTTCTCGAGGTATCTCAACAATAGCGAGGTATCGCCATGCTCGCCATTATCATTACGGCTCATCAACTTCCGGTTGGCTGTACACGATAAATACAGCGAGTTTTTGCAAAATTAAAGTTGAATAGGTGAGACATGTACCCCACCTATTCATACAAGATAAGTTTATTAAGTTTGTAAAAGGAAACAAGATTTTATTTATGCAAAACAAGTAAGACATCGAATAAAACGATCTGATGACTGAATTACAAAGTGCGCGACCATGGCAAAAACGATCGTAACGCTATTGATCATGTGCAGCTGTATTTATATCCGATCTAAAGCGTTGGTTCATTGTCCTTTTTAAGATAAATCATTTGACATCTACCGTAAATTCTCGGAAATCTCGGCCGCCCTAGGAAACTCGGCCACTATAATTAATTTACCAAAAAATACTGGGGATATTTGCCCACCCCCGATTCATCCAAGGACACATTTCACCAAAAGTCGGCCACCAAGTAAATTCCATTAATATAAGAAAAAAACATTTAGATTTCCAAAGTTTGCGATTGATTTTAGATTATTAACAATCATTTCTAGTGCCCATATCCGCCAAAAGACGATCGGTGCGAAACCAGAAGTAGGTATCGTATTTCTGCGTGTAGAGTGGAATACAGCTTGGGCGGCGCCATTTCGAAATAAGACTTGTCAACAACTTCAACAAGTATAATTCAATGCGTAATTGACGTGCGGCAGCAAGAATAAACAAGTAAACAACATACAAGGGAGGCAAGTTACTTTATAAGTATATATAGCAGAGGAATGACAAGTCAGGTCTGGCTTTTGTTTCAATTCAATTGACAATTGATAATATCGGCCAAAGTGAAAGACATGTTTAAATTTACGAAGTTTCTGCGTAAGTGCTGCGTAATGATAGCGATCGATTTTCCATCTAGCTTTCGTTTCAATTGATAATTTCGGCAAATTTCGGCCACAGCGTCTGAGCTTTGATCGCTATTTTTGGAAAATTTCGGCCACCATCAGCCAACGAAAATCGTAATTAATAAAAAGTGTCCGAGATTTGCGAGAATTTATGGTAAGTAAAATCGATGTCAAGGAACAATAATTTCAGAATTGAATTAATTAATTTATAAGGTCAAAGCTTCTAAAAAATGGATTTAAGGTCGACTTGTTGGTTTTGCCGAAGCGTTCGATACCGCAAACCAAAAATGGCGGTCGCGCCGAATCGCGGTGGTTCAACTTCATTCACTGAAAACAAATATCCAAATGGTGGGATATCTATAAAATAAACATTTTCGGAAAGCTGAGAATCAGCTTGTTTGGATAATATAAGTTTATCAATTTTTTTCGCAACCAATTTCTTGTTGTCAATTAATTTAGTAAGGGTTGCAAGATTTTACGGCTCATGGACGAATAAATTGAACGAGCTTAAACTCGCAAAGAATTTGTCCTAACCATGTTTAATTGAGGTCCCAAAAATCGATCTCACTAATGGTTATATAACAGAGAAAAGAAAACATTTTCTGGTAGATATGAAGGTAAGTAAATACCATTTGTAATTCTTTAGGAAGTGGCTGCGTAGCCGGCTGGCCGGCTACGCAGCCTATCCTTCAGCATTTGGCTGCATAGCCGGAATATGTTCCTGCCTTTACATATGGAAGTATCCTACTAGGTAGTAGTTAATACATGACATTACCTTGGATCTAGTAAATAATACATGCCAACGCAGTAAGTTACTACTTCAAACCCATTGCATCAGACAAATAGTTCATTAAATGTTTGTTTATTTTGTTATTAAGGTTTTAGCTGTTAGGGTGACAGCCTGAAGGACAACCATAATCAAGGGTGTCCTACCCCAAATGATCATCAGTGTTAAATACCTGTTATTGCAATCAGCCGCTCCTATGTACATGTGTATGTACCATGTATTGACCATCCCGATTGAAGGGGTATCACCCTTAATGAATACCTGTTAATTACAACTGACCAATCCTTTACTGGGTTGTATATGAATACCTGTACATGGAATTAGTAGACAGACAGGGAGAGAGAGAGACAGAGAGGAAGACAGAGATTAGACAGAGAGAGAGTTTGAGTTCCATGATGATGGTTTAGGCTATGGACTTGAATAAATATGTAAAACTACATATACTCTCTGACCTATCCCCAACAGATCACTAGGTGCTAGCATGCTGTGCCTATGGCGTTGCGGTTCAAGGGGATGTATTTCTCTGCCTGTATAGGTGAGCTTTAAAGATCCCTTGATAAGTCACAATTTCCCCTGTGACAATGTCCTTGACTGTTGGAGATACATTCCAAAGCTTTGCCTTATGGGAAGAAGCAGTCAAGAAATATGAACTTGAGAACTATGTACAGTTATGGAGACGTGGTGCACGTACCATACAGCATGCCAAGAAACGTTTGACCAGCACCACCGATAGGCAGTTCAATGAGGACTTGCAGTAATTATGAACTTAAATACTGCTGTATCAAGGGGGGAAAGAGGTATACTACAAGAACAACTGGAAGCCGTCCTGGCAACACATCAACTTTTCGAAGCAAAATGAACTAAACAATATTTGACATCATTAAACTTTGTGTGTGTATAATCTTGAAATAATAACATTTAAGTGTTATAGATATACAAATGTTCATGTGTGATGTATAACCTGTGGTTGAAAGCCGAGTGTGACTCACTTTCTTAATATATTGTACTTGTTTGCACCAATAAACTGTCTATTACCAATGAAAAAATACATTTTCTTTATATAAGTACTATACACATTGATAATATTCCGGCTACGCAGCCAAATGCTGAAGGATAGGCTGCATAGCCGGCTATGCAGCCCCGGGGGCTGCGTAGCCGGCCAGCCGGCTACGCAGCCACTTCCAATTCTTTAATATAAGGTTGTTTATTTCGATGGGAAATGGCTTCATGACATGACTTGATGCATAAAAAATCCAAGTCATACATGATCAACTAAAATGGCCGCCACAGTTCTTAACTGTATTTTTTGTGTTAAGTTGATGATTTTCGGCACAAAACGGTGGTTATGAATTATAAAATTACATGTGGCGATTGAGAGGGTTCTGATTATGCTAGCAATGTAAATTTTATATGGTCGGATGTTTATTTTTTTTGCAGAAGCAGTACTTAAGGAACATGGTACATCAGCTTTTCAGTCGTTTCAATTTCTATCTCTCTCATGACGTGCTATAGTGTAGCCAGTGCCCATATAGTACCATATGTTGTCCTAGCAGCAAGAGGGTTAAGATGATTGAAATAATTTCTTTAGCTTTCAATGATTTTTTTTAAAGATAATGCAAAAGAAACTTGAAAATGATTGAAACCCTGGTATATGGGTTATCTGAGAGTATTCTGCAAAAGTCATCCAATGAATAACAACACGATGGTTTTCAAAAATCTTTGCGTTCATGTGCTTTGGAAGAAAGTAGCCTCCGCATCAAAAGGATTAACATGATCAGAACAATTTCTTTTGTTTTCAATGATATTTTTCAGACATTTTTCTAATGATTTGAGGGATAAAAGGTGACCTTTCACAAATATAAGTTGCTTATTTTTGAGAGTAAAATCAGGCTTTATATTTACAATAGAATAGGAGCTAGTGAGTATGCCTGACCCAGTAAACCTATAGCAACCTGCTCTTCTCTTGCCTCCGAGGCTGGGGATGCGATTGTCATGGCAACCGTGACCCTCTCAATAACAAGCCAAGTTATCAGGTCAGAAGATATGTTTTTTAAAGGTCAACTGGCCACTTGCAATATTGGTTTTCCTTGCGCTTTGCCATGAATCAACTATCAGGGAAATATACCCGTGGAGTCAGATCGTTTACTCGTCAAATTCGACCACCTTTTGACATTTCGGTCCATCGCTCAATTTCATTACAGCACATTATTATAAAACCTGAATGTGAGGGAAAGCGTGTTGCGTTCAGTGTGACAGCTAATATTGTTTCATATACACAACTGAAATAGCATCATTTCTACTGTATGGAATCAATGGTTGATATTATAGGGAGTAGAATGGTCTATATCATGCAGTCACTTCATATCAGCTCCTGCTGCTGGTACTACTGCTGTAGCTGCTGCTGGTACTATTGCTGTAACTGCTGCTACTTCTGCTGCATTGTTTGCTGCTACTACTACCGCTTCGGTTGCTGTAATACTACTGCAGCAGCTCCTGCTAATATTACCGCTGTGGATGCTGCCAATACTACTGCAGCATGTACTGTTACTACTACTGCTGCAGTTGCTGCTGATACTTTTAAATGCAGTGATTGCTGCTGGCACTACTGCTGTAGCTGTTGCTACTACGGCCGTATTGTTTGCTGCTACTACTACTGCTTCGGTTGCTGTAATACTACTGCGGTTAAGCTCCTGCTAATATTACCGTTGTGGATGTTGCCAATACTACTGCAGCATTTGCTGCTACTACTATTACTGGTGCATTTGCTGCTAGTACTACTACAGTGTCTACAATACTACTGCTGCAGTTGCTGCTGTTGCTGCTACTGCTACTGCAGTGTTTGCTGCTAATACTACTGCTGCAGTTGCTGCTGTTACTACTACTACTACTACTACTACTACTACTACTACTGCTGCTTCTGCTGCTGCTGTTGCTGCTACTACTACTACTGATGCTGCTGCAGCTATTGCTGCTACTACTGCTGCTGCTATTGCTGCAAGACCTGCGGCTATTATGCTTCTACAATTGCCAGAGAAGTTCATTACAAATCAAAATCTCTGCTTTTACTGCTTGCTGCTGCAGCAACTACAGGCAAGGGGCTAGATAACGTCATATTAGCCTCAGGGTCCTGTCCACACATGACAACAGCAATATAACTTGCTGGTGACACACATTTTTTTAAAAAGCTGAACATTATTTTCTACTGGTACTTTTCTTGTATGCAATAATAAACACTTTGGAAACTGAAGGTGTAGCAGAAGTCAATATGACCCTACATCGTCTATCTTTTAGAGCAAAAAACACTTACAAATATATACATATCTATCTATCTGTCTATCTATCTATCTATCTATCTATCTATCTATCTATCTATCTATCTATAGATAGATAGATAGATAGATAGATAGATAGATAGATAGATAGATAGATAGATAGATAGATAGATAGATAGATAGATAGATAGATAGATAGATAGATAGATAGATAGATAGATAGATAGATAGATAGATAGATAGATAGATAGATAGATAGATAGATAGATAGATAGATAGATAGATAGATAGATAGATAGATAGATAGATAGATAGATAGATAGATAGATAGATAGATAGATAGATAGATAGATAGATAGATAGATATAGATACAGTAGTGTTGGGACGATCATCTCTCTCTCTCTCTCTCTGGGGGCTAAGGCACCATTTTGGGCTGAATCGTGCACTTTTTGTTAAAAGCGTGAAACTTGGCAGAAGAATACTTCCATGCATACTGATCAATTCTGGATATGGACCCCTCGCGCTGGACTTTGGGTCCACCTATTTTTGGGGCATTTTATCAAAAAACTGATATGAAAAGAGTGAAAATTGTAATAATAGCTTTAAAATATTTTCCTTCAGGTAGAATTACATAAAACTTTTCTGAGAGGTAATGAATAACAGAACAACTTAGACTATCTATAGTTTTTGAGATAAAATGTTTCCTGAAAGTGTCATTTTGGGGCATTTTCTTGAAAAAAATGCTAAAAACGGGTGTTTTTTGTAATAAATGCCTATTAATATATTTGGGCTAGTAATAGTAATCAATGCTTTGCAAAAATGTACTGAACACCAGGTTTAGTAACTGAAATGCATAAATGGTGGAATAAGTACTCACGAAGGTCATATATTTCAGGGTATTACAGGGTAAAATTGGCTTAGACTCTCTCTCTCTCTCTCTCTCTCTCTCTCTCTCTCTCTCTCTCTCTCTCTCTCTATATATATATATATATATATATATATATATATATATATATATATATATATATATATATATATATATATATATATGTGTGTGTGTGTGTTTATGTATATTTATATTTAGGGCATGTAGTATTGATATATCCATTGGTCCTCAGTGCAATAATATGAATCTACCAACGCCTACGATACCAGCATCGTCTATATCATACATAAGCATACCGACATGTCCATGCCAGCTATATTTAGCAGCTTCAGCAAGAAGAAAAGGAGTGTCATGTCATGTCATTTATGGAATCAAGATAGATGGTGGTGCTATTCCTTAGCATCTACCACTATATATCTGTAGCGCCTTTGCTGAAGAGAACTACACAATTCGCCGAAACTCTCCACAAAAGAATGAGCATTGGCACCTGATTCATGTTGCAGTTGTTGGGGTCCACCTAGCTTATTCAGCATCCTTATCTTTATATTCATTTTCACCATCACCATCACCATCATCATCATCATCATCATCTTTATATCCTATTCATCATATACTTATGAATCTGCCTCCTAGAAGTGGTATTAGACCTTTCGCTGAGATGATGTATTCAGAGAAGCCGAATTTTATTTTGACATGAGAGCAACAGAAATAAAAAACATATTTGAAAATTAAAAAATCATCCTCTTCATGATTCTCACCATTAGTACATCTTACTGCATAAGCTCTTATTGATGGTTCGGTACATTCAGTTCACCGTATATACGACGTACACATTCCTGATGCCAGGAAACCAGTCCAGCTGTTTTGGCATAATCAGACAGCTCTCCAAGCAGAGTAATTAGACTAATCAACTAGTAGAATCTTAATTAGGTTCCATTAATTCCTCACAATCATTAATTACTTAAATTAACAATAGTCAGAATTCCCATTCAGCTGAATGATAACTATTTCCTGGCCACCTTCCAGAAATTTAACAAACAATCTAATTTAAGCAGATTAGATGGCGCAGTGGCACGATTGCCGGCCTGCATGACAGAAAATGGTCACATAGAACTTTTTAAAGTCACTAGTTACAACTTTCACCCTCAAGAGCACGCTTAAACTCCTATACTAAGTTGCAAACCGGTGTATCATATACTTCCTTACCTAAATATACCACTTTTTTGTAGTTATTTCCAATAAAACTGCTTTTATTCTCTATTTTCCACTGCAAGTGGAAATCTTTGAAGACTGTCTATTCTTGCGTTAACACCCCTCCTACACTGCCACAGCTGACTGCATTCGACCCATAAAGATGAGGACCTGCACGGCCAGTACCTGCCAGATAGATAGCGTTCTCTGGGGAGAGTGAACGACAGGAAGCACAGCGGAAGCACAGTGTGCCGGCGTCGGGGACACTCCACAAATTGAGTCTGGCCGACGGTACCCTATGTGCACATTTCCTGTAATGTGAGTGCTGGGAGGCATTCGGTCCAGAGTTCAACCCCAGGCCGGGCGAGTAGAGGTTTGATCCTTCTATGAACTGGGGCAACCACCGAAAACCTTCATTTCTATATAACTCTTTATTGTCTGTTGCACGATTATAGGGAGAGATTACTTTGACGAATTTAATATTCATTTCATATCATTGTTATCTGTGTCTATATCTAGCTCCGAAATTCAAACAAGAATGCTTAAGCTACAGAAGAAAGCTGCAAGATATATACTTGATGTTGATTACTCTCGTCCAAGCAGGGGTCTATTCAAAACACTAAAATGGTTACCTTTCCTTAACAGAGTTCAATTTAATACTGCTATTCTAATGTATAAATCTGTCAATGGACAGAGTCCAATATACCTGAAAAATATGTTTCAGTTCTGCTCAGATCAACATGGTCACCTTACAAGATCAAATACATCTCATAATTTGGTTCCTCCACCGATCAAAATCGAGCTATTTAAACATTCATTCACTTACCAAGGCATAGTATTATGGAATTCCTTATCTTTAAATATGAAAATGGCACCATGTCTCTCATCATTCAAGAAACTATTGCTTGAAGAACAATTTTCAACTCTGTGGCCTGAAGAATTGAATGTATAATCCTTAAATCTGAGGGCCACAGCGAAAATCAAATCTTGTATTTGACTGTGTTACCCTCGTGAAATAAAGATTAATATTATTATTATTATTATTATTATTAATATTATTATTATTATTATTATTATTATTATTATCTGCATATACAGCTCTCCCTCTTACATGTCTGAGCCACCGTTTAAAAAAAGAGGTGGCAAACCTTTTATGAAAATAGAAAAAAAATCTTATTAAACAAAGGGTTCACTGGGGACGTCCCCTAAACCAATTGCAAGTGCGTACCTCCTCTTACAACTAAAAACATAGCATAGGCAAAGTAGTATTTCTTCACTTTTTCATAACTAACTCTGCTCAACCCTTATGCTGCTGGTGGTTAATCTGGCCAATACAAAATGATGCAAAAATCCTGAAAAATGACTGAAACCCTGTCAAATGGGTACTCATCTGAGAGTTCCCAGCGAGAGCTATCTAATGAATACCAACATGACAGGGTTTAGATTGTTTTTTTAAAATGTTAACGTACAGTACCGCTACCACTATCACATCTGGCATCAGAATTAAACAATTTATCATGTTTAATTGCCCTGTACTACCTTATTCTAAGTGAGTAGACAGCAGCATTAGGAGACAAAATGACAGAAGAAGAAGAAGAACAACTAAATGACATTTCGGACAAAAATATCCACTCCTATCAATCACTATTAGCAGCTCATGATTCATGATAATAGGTATCACTCCATCTACGCCAATTTAAATGCAACTAATTAATATTTCCGTTTGTTTTGATCGTTGTCTTCACATGACGGCAAGCATTTGACAAAAAAAAACATCCTTTGCGGGGTAAAAATTTGAGCTTTAGACTAAATCTATCAAAATATATAAGGGTGAATTGTCTTAGAGTAAAAGACTTGCAATACTGACTGTTTGGTACATAAGTTCTTACCAGGAAGATATCGTGAATATGATTTAATAATAATAGTAATAGTAATTGCTTTGATCCCCCTGCATGGGAATCTCTATACATACAGGTATATCTACCTCTTTTCTATACTCTCAGCAACAGAGCTGATATTGTTTGTTATATTGTATATCCTTTATATGCCAATGGAATAAAATTATAAAAAATAAAAAATAAAAATAATAATAATAATAATAATAATAAAGATGATAATAATTATAATAATAATAATAATAATAATAATAATAATAGTAGTAATAATGATAACAATAACAATAATAATGATAATAATAGTAATAATAATGATAATAACAATAATAATAAAGATAATAATAGTAATAATAATAACAATAATAATAAAGATAATAATAGTAATAATAATAATAATAACAATAATAATAATAAAGATAATAATAGTAATAATAATAACAATAATAATAAAGATAATAATAGTAATAATAATAATAATAACAATAATAATAATAATAACAATAATAATAATAATAATAATAATAATAATAATGATAATAATAATAATAATAATGATAATAATAGTAATAATAATGATAATAATATATATCTAAAGAGGGTAACTAAGTCCAATGGTAGGGATCTTTCCTGAGTGGTAGAGTACATCACTTTTAGGTATCGAGACTTGTAGGAAGGTGGAGAATGAACATTTTATAATGGACATTTTATATAAATCAAAATGTGAATCATGCCTCACAGTCATCTATAAATATACTGCCATCAAAGCTGACACTAATAATATGAGAAAAATGAAAAAATGCATTAATTTATTCATCACATTCAAAAAACTAGATGGAGTGATTCTTTATCAGTAAATCACGCCTCACTCAGACTACGAAATTGATGAGATAAAATATGGATATTACAATAAATTCAAATTAATGCAATCCTATTCAATCCTCCTCAAAATACATTATTCTATTCATCCCATTCAAACAATATAACACTTAAACACATCTCAGAGTTATTGAAATCTACTGCAATAGAAACTGTGCAGATAAACTTGGAACATTTATGGTAACTTGTCCGATCTTCGATCCCCCCACCTGTACCAAAATGCATTATTTATGACAATAATGTATTATTTGTGGTACACATATGGTTTGCCATTGATATGGTAGAATTTCCTTGAATAACAGATACATGTTTGTACACAGGTGCCACTTAACCCTTCCAATGCTGAGGCTACGTTCATCCCAAGCACAAGGAGGCAAACATTTTAAAAATCATCTAAACCCTGTTATGTTAGTATTCATTGGATAGCTCTTGCCGAGTATTCTTAGATGAGTATCCATGTGCCAGGTTTTCAGTTGTTTTGCAGGTTTCAAACAACATTTGAATGAGATTCACAGTGTTGCTTAAAAACATTCACCTATATACAGTACATTGCATTATGTTAATACATTGGTACTGAGAGTGACAAGTATGATATTACTGGTGCTGCTCTTGCTGATAATGGTGGTGGTGGTGATGATGATGATGATGATGATAATTATGATGAAATTAAGGATAATTGTGCATTATTGTCAAAACGTGTACTCAAATCTTATGATAATAATACTACAGCAATAACAATATGATAAATAACAGACCAGGAATGTTTTGCCGACTGGTGATAAAAAATATCTATTTTAAAGCTTGCAATATCTCCCCTTCATTATATATTCATATATATTTCATTATTTCCTATAAGATTGTTTATATATCTCATAATTGTTTTAGTCTTCTCCAAATGTATCATGCAACAGTGTTTTTGTCATATATTTTGGTCTCCTGTAAGATTGTTCAAGTCTCATATATTCTGGTCTCCTGTAAGATTGTTCATGTCTCATATATTCTGGTCTCCTGTAAGATTGTTCATGTCTCATATATTCTGGTCTCCTGTAAGATTGTTCATGTCTCATATATTCTGGTCTCCTGTAAGATTGTTCATGTCTCATATATTCTGGTCTCCTGTAAGATTGTTCAAGTCTCATATATTCTGGTCTCCTGTAAGATTGTTCATGTCTCATATACTTTGGTCTCCTGTAAGATTGTTCATGTCTCATATATTCTGGTCTCCTGTAAGATTGTTCAAGTCTCATATATTTTGGTCTCCTGTAAGATTGTTCAAGTCTCATATATTTTGGTCTCCTGTAAGATTGTTCATGTCTCATATATTCTGGTCTCCTGTAAGATTGTTCAAGTCTCATATATTCTGGTCTCCTGTAAGATTGTTCATGTCTCATATATTCTGGTCTCCTGTAAGATTGTTCATGTCTCATATATTCTGGTCTCCTGTAAGATTGTTCATGTCTCATATATTCTGGTCTCCTGTAAGATTGTTCATGTCTCATATATTCTGGTCTCCTGTAAGATTGTTCATGTCTCATATATTCTGGTCTCCTGTAAGATTGTTCATGTCTCATATATTCTGGTCTCCTGTAAGATTGTTCAAGTCTCATATATTCTGGTCTCCTGTAAGATTGTTCAAGTCTCATATATTCTGGTCTCCTGTAAGATTGTTCAAGTCTCATATATTCTGGTCTCCTGTAAGATTGTTCAAGTCTCATATATTCTGGTCTCCTGTAAGATTGTTCAAGTCTCATATATTCTGGTCTCCTGTAAGATTGTTCATGTCCCATATATTCTGGTCTCCTGTAAGATTGTTCATGTCCCATATATTTTGGTCTCCTCCAAGCGTCTCCTGTTACATTTCTTATGTCTCATATGTTCTGGTCTACTAATGCATGGCTCTAGTGCCTCAGAGAAGAAAATGGCCACCCTTGTTCATAAATCTCAGTACTAGGCACAACGACGTCGCTTAAAAGTATCCCTTGGCTGGTGTACATTTCAGGAGGGAAACAAGGTAATATACCTACATCTAATTGCCTCCATTTATCTTGATCTATTAGACAGTGAAGGAAGTGGATTGGTTAGTTGTCGGGATGGCTGGGTGAAGGGAGAGGGCATTACCCCCTCACCATCACCCGATAAAGACCGCTTGTTAGGGAAGCACTGGGCGAGTATTGATCAGAGGCACTCACTCGGCTCAGCGCTACGTGCATGCCTACTCTATACTCTATACTACTTATATTATCAGGCACTCAATCAGATTTTCTTATCTGATTTTTTGGGCCTCATTTTTTTCTCCAACTTAGCCTTTCTTTTCTTCAGGTTTCTTCTTATTCTTCTCGTCCTCTATCTCCTCAATTTTTCTCTTTCTTCTCCCACTGTCTTATCCTTTTCTTTGCCTCCTCTTTCTCTTCAACCCTCTTTCCTTCTTCACTGCTTTTCTCAAATTCTTACCCTCCTCTTCCTCCTTAACCTTCACTTCCTTCTCCCAGTTTTTATCATATTCTTCCCCTCCTCTTCCTCCTGAACCTTCACTTTCTTCTCCCAGTTTTTATCCTATTCTTTCCCTTCTCTTCCTCCTTAAACTTCACTTTCTTTCCAGTTTTTCTCCTATTCTTCCCCTCCTCTTCCTCCTTAACCTTCACTTTCTTCTCCCAGTTTTTATCCTATTCTTCCCCTCCTCTTCCTCCTTAACCTTCACTTTCTTCCCCCCGTTTTTCTCCTATTCTTTCCCTCCTCTTCCTCCTTAACCTTCACTTTCTTCCCCCCGTTTTTCTCCTATTCTTCCCCTCCTCTTCCTCCTTAACCTTCACTTTCTTCCCCCATTTTTTCTCCTATTTTCCCCCTTCTCTTCCTCCTTAACCTTCACTTTCTTCTTCCAGATTTTATCCTATTCTTCCCCTCCTCTTCCTCCTTAACCTTCACTTTCTTCTCCCAGTTTTTATCTTATTCTTCCCCTCCTCTTCCTCCTTAACCTTCACTTTCTTCCCCCAATTTTTCTCCAATTCTTCCCCTCCTCTTCCTCCTTAACCTTCACTTTCTTCTCCCAGTTTTTCTCATATTCTTTCCCTCCTCTTCCTCCTTAACCTTCACTTTCATTCCCAGTTTTTCTCCTATTCTTCCCCTCCTCTTCCTCCTTAACCTTCACTTTCTTCCCCCACTGTTTTCCTCCTATTCTTTCCCTCCTCTTCCTCCTGAACCTTCACTTTCTTCTCCCAGTTTGTATCCTATTCTTCCCCTTCTCTTCCTCCTTAACCTTCGCTTTCTTCTCCCAGTTTTTATCCTATTCTTCCCCTTCTCTTCCTCCTTAACCTTCACTTTCTTCTCCCAGTTTTTCTCCTATTCTTCCCCCCCTCTTCCTCCTTAACCTTCACTTTCTTCCCCCAGTTTTAATCCTATTCTTCCCCCCCTCTTCCTCCTTAACCTTCACTTTCTTCCCCCCGTTTTTCTCCTATTCTTCCCCTCCTCTTCCTCCTTAACCTTCATTTTCTTCCCCCACTGTTTTCCTCCTATTCTTCCCCTCCTCTTCCTCCTTAACCTTTCACTTTCTTCTCCCAGTTTTTCTCCTATTCTTCCCCTCCTCTTCCTCCTTGACCTTCGCTTTCTTCTCCCAGTTTTTATCCTATTCTTCCCCTCCTCTTCCTCCTTAACCTTCACTTTCTTCTCCCAGTTTTTATTCATTCTTCCCCTCCTCTTCCTCCTTAACCTTCACTTTCTTCTCCCAGTTTTTATTCTATTCTTCCCCTTCTCTTCCTCCTTAACCTTCACTTTCTTCTCCCAGTTTTTATCCTATTCTTCCCCTCCTCTTCCTCCTGAACCTTCACTTCCTTCCCCCAGTTTTTATCCTATTCTTCCCCTCCTCTTCCTCCTTAACCTTCGCTTTCTTCTCCCAGTTTTTATCCTATTCTTTCCCTACTCTTCCTCCTTAACCTTCACTTTCTTCTCCCAGTTTTTATCCTATTCTTTCCCTCCTCTTCCTCCTTAACCTTCACTTTCTTCCCCCAGTTTTTATCCTATT
>OZ012688.1:2212873-2217873 GCA_963942565.1 Maea johnstoni | reverse complement strand
GTTTTGAAAAAATCCTGTTTGATATAATCATTGCTTATCCCATTAATGCTTATTAGCCCTTGTGCTGCTGATGGCTAATTTGGTCAATATGAAATAATGTGAACAAAGCTGGAAAATGACTGAAACCCTGCCAAATGGGTACTCATATGTTAGCACTCAATGAGAGCTTTCCAATGAATACCAACATGACAGGATTTAGAGGATTTTCAAAATCTTTTGTGTTCTTGTGCCTCAGATGAAAGTAGTGTCAGCATTGAAAGGGTTAAGCGACCAAAATCAGTCTGACAATTTTAATTAAATCTTGCAAAACTAAGCATCGAAAGTTAGGAAAATATTTGAAGAGAAAATCTTTCTAATAGCATAACCAACAACTCTCCTTCATACTTTTTGGAAAAATCATTCTTCATTTTCTATTCATTTTCTAGATATTA
The DNA here is from genome assembly GCA_963942565.1 of Maea johnstoni. Lineage (NCBI taxonomy): Eukaryota > Metazoa > Annelida > Polychaeta > Spionida > Magelonidae > Maea > Maea johnstoni. The sequence continues at coordinate 2,217,442 of OZ012688.1, read as the reverse complement.
TCAAAAATATCCAAGATACAGACAACAATTTCAAGGGTATGTGATAGATATTAATGGGTTAAAAAATACTCATTCGAATGCTGTTCATGTTTTGTTCAAAGATATCAGACCATGTGACCACTTCATATGCAAAAGGGAACTAACCCTTATTATGCTGCTGGTGGCTAATGTGGCGATACAAAATGATGCAAAACCTAGAAAAATGACTGAAACCCTGGCACATGGGTACTCATCTGAGGAGTACTCAGCGAAAGCTATCCAATGAATACAATCATGACAGGGTTTAGATGATTGTCAAAAATCTTTGCATCCTAATATGTACTTTGGGCGAAAGTAGCCACAGCATTGGAAGGGTTAAGAATCAATCACCAGACCCTGCCGGGGGCTACATGGTTCAAAATCATTATCCCGAGATTGGGTGTCAGTTTCCCCAAGAATTAGTCCAATTTCGTATCAGCGGGGTATGTCCTACTCTTCCACGCTGACTCGCACAGACAAGAAAGCCGCGACCGCAAGCACCTTATGTCAAGTAAACAGGGCTGGTCTACATTGCATAATCAATTCCCTGATTCAGTGCAGAATGGATTTTTCCACCAGTTTCCAATAGTACAAGGCAGCCTCTTAATTCTAATTGCTGCGGAGACCTCAAGGACACCTCGGCTGATATCTGTGCCAAGTCAATGGTGGTTATCGCCTTCTCCTTTAACCCTTAGCAGAGGCTACTTTCCTCCAAAGCACAAGAATAAAGGTAAAGGTATTCGGGGAATAGTCTTGTATCCACCGAAATGTTCAGACACCATTTCAATCCCCCGAGGGATATTCCAGAGCAGCTGGCAGCATATAGCGCACAAGCTCTAAGCACTGCCTTATTAATGCTAGGTACCCATTTTTCACCTGGTGGACTGAGGCAATATGGAATCAACTGTCTGGCCCAAGGACAGACAAAAGTGCCCTGGCCGGGAATTGAACCTACTGATTATATACTTGTCTGACACCTAACCAACTGAGCTACTTTGTCCCCATGCACAGATACTTTGAAAATTATCTAAACCCTGGCTTGTTGGTATATATGCATTGGATAGTCTCGCTGAGTTCTCTCAGATGACAGGGTGCAACATAGGTTGCAAAAACATGATTCGCTGAGCGGGGCAAGCTGCCTCTAAAGTTGACTTGCCCTGCCAGTACTTACACTTGCCCTGTCACTCTGTTAAACAAAGGTGAGATTGGACTTTGCCCAAAACATTACTTGCTGAGCAGGGCAAGTCAGGTTCTTTTTCAGCTTGCCCCATTGCCGTCTTTTGCCAAACTCACATGCAAACTTGCAATGGGACAAGTGGTTATGTTGCATGCTGGATGAGTACCCAATTTCTAGGGATTTGGTGATTTTTCAGCTTTTTTGCATCATTTTGTATTTGCCAAATTAGCCACCAGCAGCATAAGGGTTAAGGCATAGACACATTGGGCAATCGCTTAATTAGCCATGCTGAACCAGTACTTGCCCTAAAAAACCTACTCATCTGGAAGTTCCCCATGAGAAGATTAACCCATTCATGCCTGTACTGCCCAAAAACAGGCATGGTGCATAATACCATACACATAACGCCCTGCTGAACAGTCATGAAGGTTTTAATTAGTTGCTCCCCTACATCAATACTCTTGTACGTGTAATTTTAGTGTAAACTCATAAATGGTGTTTTTTTCAAATAGTGACCATTTTTCACGTTCATTGGTAAAAATGTGTTTAGGTAAAGTGATATGTGTCATTGTCAAGACATGTCAGTGCTCGATCTATACTTTTGATGTAGGCCATTTTGTGAGATTTAATGCACTGCTGTGGAGGGCATTATAGGGATTTAATGACCGGTCACATGGTACAAACCTCGATTGCTGATTGGACAAGCCAGAGGAAGCAGTGATAATAGCCTTTTTATTGCAATAGCAATAGGCAACTTCACCAACTGGAGATCCTAAAGAGCACTTGGTAATAACTGTTTCAAAGCCAAACCAAACAGGAAGGTATAGACCAAAACACCTCTGGGGTCTAATCAGCAAATGGCGTCGGCAGTTTAAAAGGTTTGGATTGTTTAGAAAAATTCATCTGAGCCAGCCAATGTTACATGAGGGTAATGGATTGTCAAAAGTCAACACCATCATTGTTTTGTTAAACAACAACTTTCCCTAAAAGAAAGTCAACACCATTATTGTATTGTTAAACAACAACTTTCCCTAAAAGAAAGTCAACACCATTATTGTATTGTTATACATGAGATCATGTCCTACAACTTTTTGTATTTAATGTACTTGTTTTTGTTGTTGTTGTTGTTGTTTTTTTCTTATTTTTTCTTTTTATTTGACATGACTATGGAGAAATGAAAATCCTGTTGCACACGTGTGCAATTTGAAATTAAAATAAAAAATGAGGTATGTCCCTCGCAGTGTATTCCAGCTGTTATGCTTTGACCCATTAAAACTTGAAACGGCCAAAAGCAACCTGGCAAATTTAATGAAATCCTATAGATAAAAGTATAATCGGGAATATATGAATAGAGCAATGTTCATCAGATCATTTCCACCAAATTTCCCTCAAATATTTTGTAAAGCTATTCTTAATAACTGGATTATTGTCAAAATATTGTAGAACCAGAAAAAAATTCTAAAGAAACCCTTGAACATAATTGGGTTAATATTGTTACACTATTCAGCCACTAAGAGAAAGAGAGGGTTGACCGTTTGCACTTTGATTGCACAACTGCTCAGATGACATTGAACATAGTTCATATAAAGTTAAGGGCAACCAATTTGAAAATCAATCTCAAAATTGTTGTCTGTATCTTTGATACTTTTGATAAAATCTCATTAACAAAGATTGATTTTATAAAATATTTGAAGGAGAATTGTTGGTAGTGTTCTCATCAACAATTCTCATATATTTTTCCAACCACGCTTTTGCTCAAAAGATTTCATCAAAAGTGTCAAGCTCTTTTGGCTACTGTGTGAGCATTAACCCTATTATGCTGCTGGTGGCTAATTTGACCAATACAAAATGATGCAAAAAAACTTTTAAAAAATGACTGAAACCCTGGCACATGGGTACTCATCTGAGAGAACTCAGCAAGAGCTATCCAATGAATACCAAAATGATAGGGTTAAGACGTTTTTCTAAAATATTTGTGTCTTTGTGCGGTTTGGATGACGGTAGCATCAGCATTGGAAGGGTTAATGGTTTAACGATCATATTTCCCACCTTGCTACCTGTATAAATGGAAGGATTATTTGTCTCCAAGAAGCATGTGCGGAAAGGTAATGGAAAACGTGGCATGTTATCTAAGGTCCTTCAACCGGCACTCGTGTCATCCAAGGAGAGACATATCTGTCGTCTAAGTCTGCCCTCAAGGTGCTATAAACAACTATATGTGTACCATCCTCAGGGTGGATAATGGAAGGGGTGAGACAAGGTAAATAACAATGATGATGAGGATGATGATGATGATGAGGATGCTGATGATAATAATACTAATGATAATGATAATAAAAATGATAATAATAATAATAATAATAATAATAATGATAGTAATATAATAATAATAATAATAATAATAATAATAATAGTAATAGTAATAATATTAATAAATATAATAATAATAATAATAATAATAATAATAATAATAATAATAATAATAATAATAATAATGATAATAACAATAATAATAATAATAATAATAATAATAATAATAATAATAATAATAGTAATTATAATAAAAATAATAATAATAATGAATTTGATTTTCGCTAAGAACCTCAAATTTAAGGGTTATATCTCTCATGCTTCGAGTCACAGAGGGTAGAAAATTGTTCTGTAAGGTATTATCTCTTGAATAAACAGCATAATATTATAAAAGCTGTTGTTTTTTGCCAAGAGAGAGAGAGGGAATGAGTAACATTAAAAATGTCAAAGAATGGAAAATGTTAGACATATAGCGAGTTGCTTAAAATCAAGGTGCAGGATAGCCATTTCGGAAATACAGCATTTGTTTGATTAGAAGTATCATGGGACTGCATATAGTGCACAAGCTCTAAGCACTGCCTTATTAATGCTAGGTACCCATTTTGCAGCTGGGTAGACTGAGGCAATATGGAATAAACTGCCTTGCCCAAGAACAGACCAAATTAAGTGCCCTGGCCGGGAATTAAACCAGCAACCTACTGATTACTAGTCCGACACCTAACCAACTGAGCTACATGTTGCATTAAGTGTTAAATCTTAAAAAAGTCAATAATGAGAATTTTTTATTACTCCAGATTGCGATACCCCAAATCCCCCGTTCTAGACGTTCTAGGATTCCGTACATATCAGTCGTCTCAGCGCTATTAAAGGGGCATAATCCCCCGTTCTAGACGTTCTAGGATTCCGTACATATCAGTCGTCTCAGCGCTATTAAAGGGGCATTGCATAATAATGTGTCTAACATCTTCCACGATGCCTAGATTGCAGTTAGAGCAAAATTTCTCAAAATCAGATTTACCTTTGTAGGCAAGGTCATCAGATTTGAGGCGGCTCAAGCCGGTAAC
>OZ012688.1:2075373-2207873 GCA_963942565.1 Maea johnstoni | reverse complement strand
TAGTAACACAGTTACTTAAGAAATCTACCCTAGATCCAGATATTCTAAAGAACTACCGTCCTGTCAGTAACCTTTCTTACATCTCAAAACTGTTGGAAAGGGTGGTGGCGGGGCGACTCACTGACTACATGACTGAGAACAACTTGCACGAACATTTACAATCTGCCTACAAGCCTGGTCACAGCACTGAGACTGCCCTAGTAAAAGTACAGAATGACATTCTAACCAGCATTGACCAGCATGGAGTAGTTATACTGGTCATGTTAGATCTGAGTGCGGCATTCGACACCATCGACCATGATATTCTATTCAGCAGAATGGAAAATACACTAGGTATTACGGGTCAAGCACTTGCTTGGTTTAAGTCTTACCTGTCAGGTCGCACACTCCGCATCAAGATTGACAAGTCGTTCTCTGAGTTACAGGACATTCTGTGGTCCGTACCACAGGGATCAGTGTTAGGACCATTGTTGTTCCTGATATACCTCCTACCCCTTGGAAAACTTATCAGAAAGCATGGTTTAGAGCTTCGCATATATGCAGACGACACACAGCTCTATCTGGCAATAAAACCCATCACTCAACAAACTGTGGATATAGGAGTTGCTAGGCTGGAGGGCTGCCTCACTGACATATATACATGGATGTCACAGAACAAGCTAAAACTGAATGCAGACAAAACGGAAGTCCTTGTGCTAGGTACCCCTAAGCAGCGAGCCAAAATATCTGTGCCTAGCATCTCAGTAAATGGTGAGATTGTCAAGATTCTCAATATACCTATCGGCAATCTGGGCTCTGTTTTTGATCCGAGCATGAATATGGCAGCACATGTGTCAAAGGCAGTCAAATCTGCAAACTATTACCTGCGAAACATCGGAAGGATCAGAAAATACTTGACTGCAGAATCAAGTAAGAGTGCTGTCATATCCCTGGTAACCTCAAGATTTGACTACTGCAATGGACTTCTCTGTGGAATACCCGAAGAGCTAATACATAAGCTCCAGAGAGTACAGAACAACGCTGCCAGGGTGATCACTCTAACGAAGAAGTATGACCACATCACTCCAGTACTGAAGGAGCTGCACTGGCTACCAGTCAGGAAGAGAATTGAATTCAAGATTCTGCTACTGGCGTACAAGTGTTTGCACGGAACTGCACCTTCTTACCTGAGGGAATTGCTGAAAGAGTATGTCCCACCACGGACACTGAGATCAACATCCAAGAACTTACTCTGCGAGCCAAGAAACAACATGAAAACCTACGGTGACAGATCATTTAGTGCCTGTGCCCCAAAACTATGGAATCAGCTCCCAGATAATATTCGGGCAGCTGGGAGTGTGGCAATCTTTAAACGACAAATGAAAACACATCTGTTCAAAGATGTATATATCAATTAACTATGTGGATATCAACATCTATCCTTTGACAATGGAATGTAATGCGCCTTTGAGCATGTTTATATGGAAAGGGCGCAATATCAAATGACAATATTATTATATTATTATTATATGAATGATTTAGTTGCATATAGATATGCAGCAAAGTAAATATGGTATTTGATCTGAATTTTCAAAGTGAGAATGGCAAAATGATGGTTTGTTTCAATATCCATTAAGGTAATCAGAACAGCAAAAACAACTTTCGTTCAAATATTTCATAATGTAATTCTGAATTTCCAAGTTATTGTCAATTGGGTGATAGAGTTACCAATACTTGATTTTTACCTATTCATGCCTGTAGCAGACAAAAATGCCCCACTAATTTGATGATCTCTCTCTAACAAAAGTATACTTGAAACAAGAGGGACGTCAATAGCGTCTGAGTACACTTCCATGTGTTTGGTTTCTTGGCTCTGCTTGTCTTTTTAAATTCTAGGTTTTCTATATTTCGAAATTTTCATATTTTTGGTTTCTGTGATATTGATGTTCTATTGAATTTGTCAATCCTCTGCTTTTTCTATCTTTTGAAAATGGTCAGTTGTTATTGAAGTTTATAACAATTATCTCAACTAAAAATCACGATCATGATAAAATATGATAAAAACCACTGCTAAATAGCTACCTGCATGACAAACTTATGTAATTATAGATCAAAAAGCTGCTTTATGAGTCAGCATATTCATAAAAAAAATTCTAACCATCCTGCCCATAACATATAGTTGATAGAAATAAACTGGAACTATCAGAGAATGTCTACTAAGCCACACTACCAAGATGACCAAGGAACCAAAAACGACAGGTAGAAGTGAGACAATAAGAAATCCCTAACCAAAGAGCACAGTGACCTGACTGTAACCTATGGTTATTGTAGGGTAAGGATATCTGAAGGGGTGGTTACAGAGAAGGGGTTTGAGTGGAAGTTTAAGTAAACGGGGAAAGAAAAAGGTTAAATACAAATCCTCTAACTTAAAACTCTTTATCTAATCCAAGGAACTATACAAAGTGATGGCAAATCAGAAATCTGGCACAGGACCCTATATGTATAGGCTGCTGATAAACTGCGAATGGGTATGCAGTAGTGTTGGGCCGATTATAGATTATAATCGTTGCTTACTCAGTTGCCTTTTTACTGATTTATCAATTATGAAACTGGCAATGGATAAAAATCAGGAAAGATCACACCTAGTGATGAAAAATAGAACTAAATGACTGGCAAGTTGTCAGCTTTCTTGCTATGGAACTAATCTCCAAAAACACTTCAAAACAAAGTTTGAGTAGGTGCTAACAGCAAGCAATTGTCATAGACTATCATTTAGTTTTATGCTCTTGATCACTAGTACCCAATTACTGAAAAAATGTGAAAAACCGATTATGATTGATTATCAATCATGAAATTGCAACTGATTCCCAACCCTAGGAAATACACAAAATGATGGCAAACCAGAAAGCATGCAAACAGGACCCAATGTAGGCTGCTGATAAACTATAAAGGGTGTGTAGCATGTATCATATATGTAGATATATAAATGGGGACAAAGTAGCTAAGTTGGTCAGGTGTCGGACTAGTAATCAGATGGTCGCTGGTTCAATTCCCGGCTGGGGCACTTTGGTCTGTCCTTGGGCATACAGTTTATTCCATATTGCTTCAGTCTTCAATGGGTATCTAGCATAACTAAGCAGTGCTTAGAGCATGTGCGCTATATGCTGCCAGTTGCTATGGAATATCCTCCAGGGGATTGAAATGGTTTCCGTGTGTACAGTGCCTGCTAGGGGAGGAAGGTCGTGTGAGCGCTTCGGTGGATACAAGACTATAAACGGAATAGCTTTCCTTTACCTTTACCTTTAGATATGAGAGAGTGGTACTTACAGCACTGGGAGACAAGTAGAGTGGGGTCTTTCCTGGTTGAGGATTGCAGACCAAGTGGCAGAGGCCAGGAATCATCTGCCACTGAGCATGTGCAGTGCACATCCTGCATATCATAATTTATAACCCCAGGGGGCTTGACACGCCCCCTCTCTCAAAAACGGGGCGTGTCAACTCTCCCAATGGACATCGGGTTAGTAAGTGCGATCGCTATAGTAGTTACAAACAAAAGCGAATGTTATTTATACAGTAAATGGTCACCACTAAATGAGAACTTAGTGAAATGCTAGTTAAGAGTTGTCACAATTAAAACACATTGTGAATTATGATGTTTAGCTGTACACCACAATATATTGTTTGGGTATAGCATTGAGTGTATATGATTGAATATATGTAACAAAATAATTCTAATTTTAAAGTATGACTGTTATCAGCAGCCTTTTAACCCTTTATGCCGCTGCATGGTGACTGAGTTGGTCAATACAAAATAATGCTAAAATCCTGAAAAATCACTGAAACCCTGACATATGGGTACTCGTCTGAGAGTACTCCCTGAAGGATATCCAATGAGACTACCAACATGACAGGATTTAGATGGATTTCAAAAATCTTTGCATTCTTGTTCATTGGGGGAAAGTAGCCTTAGGATTGGAAGGGTTAATAGGGCCCTGTGATACAACCACGAGCCTCGACAAACCAAAGAGAGAAAGACAATGCCTTTCGGAATAATCCCCAGGGAACAGAGATGCTAGAAGACCTTACCAGCGACTAAAATCAGCCGTCAAAACTCAAGAAAAACCTCAAGAACACTACAAATATAACAGGAATAACAGATACCTAGGAAAGGACCTTATTCACACATTTGCACACACACACCAACATAAGTTTCAGAACTAACTTACCATGCCGGGCAAGTAGTTAATGATTTTAACTTGCCCGATATAATTTCTGGCTTGCTCGAAATAAGTTAAAACATATACTAGAATGTTATGCATTATTTCTCCTGGATTTAATGATTGTAAAACCATTTTCTTTAAAATTTTGTTGCATTTTTAGCATATTTCTGGGAATTTGTGCCATTTAACTACATAAAAAAATATTTGAAGGAGAAATGTTTAACAAATGTGTAGTGCCAATTCGGGCAAGTGAAAACTAAAATGTACTTGCCCAGAAGCCCATTTTTCAAAAATTTACTTGCCGGGGCAAGCGGGCTAGTGCTTATGTCCAACCCTGGCACATACATAACTCAAAAAGTAAGAACAACCAACACGCCAAAGTTTCAAACATATAGCCAAAAAATCCAAACCACCATAAGAAAAAAAATCCTCCTTTATAGCTATACGCCCGGTTCCAGTGTACTGTAACCGTACTTAATATGAAATGTTAATCAGGGCCAGGCCTACAACTCCCTTTCAAATATTCATGACTTAGTGCTGTGTTCCTGTGTTATTTTGAAAAGTATCGCTGCCCAAAACGGCAGTTTTCAAAGAGCCCTCAAAGCAAGAATGGGTTCAACAAACATTTCCTGTATCAACACAGAATGTTTCTCTTGCTTCAACATAAACAGTTTCCTCATGGCTACATATCTATCAAATGTATTATTTCTGCATAATAATCTGATTGTTTATGTATATTACATGGAAATCATCTATGAATAGATAGAAATGAAAGCATTTTTAGCATGCTGATGGATTGACTAGAGCCAGGGGGATTTCCCTGAGAAAAAAAAAACAATTAACGGACTATGTTGCATTAAGGGATATCTAAACAAGACATTTGATGCGCCCCGCATGAGAGAGTAGCCACCATTAATGCATGACCCCCCACAAACACACATCCATCATCTAACTCAGGGTTCGACATTCCCAGGGGCCCAGGGGCATATGCCCATAGATTTTGCTGTGGGCCCCTAGATTTTTCAGACTAGGGACTCAAAATAGTAAGTATATTAACCAGAAATTCTGTTTTTGACCACTATCGTTATTTATCAAAAGACCTTTTCGGGCCCCTAGCCTAAAATCTAAGTGTCAGACCCTGTAACTAGTAAGGCCTAAAAAAATATATTGTTTGTTTCCTGTAACACCCACCAAAAATTTAGGGTAGGTAGGTAGTAAAATGTTTTTATTTTAAGAAATATTTTTCGTGATAAATGATAGGTTCAAAGTTGAGGTGTTCATGTTTTCATTTGGAATATTGTGTTTTTGATTCAAAATGTCATAAAAAGATTAAGGGTAGGGCCAAAAAATAGTGTTACAAGAAACAAACAATTATTTTTTCTAAGCTTAAGATTTAGAAATGGGTACATATTGCAGCAATACAGGGTAACAATAAAATCAACCCATTTATGATCACTGCAGCCAAAACAGTCTGACAAAGTTGGGGTAATCTTTCAAACAAAAGCACAGTTGGGGAAATATTTGAAGGAGAAATATCAAACAGAACATTACCAAAAGCTCTTCTTCAAATATTTTGTGAGATCATTCTTAATTTTCCAAGTTATTGTCAAAATAATCACAGATTCAGAAGAAAATTTAAATAATAACTCCTACGCATCAATGGGTTAATGACTTTGTTGGAAACACAGAATCAATCACTATGTCAATAAAGTTATAGATGGATATAGATTTTGGTTAGGCCTAAAAAAAAATATGTTTGGTTCCTATTACCCTACCCTACATAGTTTTTGTCCCCTACCCTAAAGTTTTTTTGCCAATCCTACTGAAAAATGAATTGTTCCTACCCAAAGAATTGCCTCGCCGTCCTAAATACCAATTCTCCAACCATTAAATTATAAATTTCTGGATGAACAGAAGCAGGGGCCTACAATTAATGCATATAAAGACAATTACAACAAGGCAAGCCTTTATCTAAGCCATCCAACTCCAGGGAACCGAATAAAAATAATAATCATAAAAAAAAAAATCCCTACCTACCCTACCTTTATTTTTTTAGGACGAAATAGGAACCAATCACTTTTTTTTTTTGGCCTTAACAATATTTTCAAATTTCAAATTGAGATTGCTTGTTTTTTTAATTAATGAATTAGGGCTAATTTACAACTTCTAAACAAGTGGAATAGAGTCCAAAAATAGATCGCACCGAAGTTACGAGCTGATGACATTTTAATGACATTTTAATAGTAACACTTGCTTCCGATGCATGTGTGGCCTAGCGATGGCCAAAACTCCCTGATTTGCATCACATTTCCAGAAATGAAATGTGTTTTCTTAAGTCTACGTGTCAAATGCACACTACGCCATTTTCTGGTTCACCGATTCTCACTGCCGCGGTACACTTTTATGTGTGCCTGGCATGTGCCGGCGTATGCCAAGGCGCAATGTTGTTTCAAATCATTCGCCTTGAGATCTTGTCAATGTTGCCGTAAAACTCGATATGGACTCGAGTTTTGGTCGCTAGATTTAACGAGCGCTCGAGTTTATTTTCTAGGCCGAGTCCCAGCACTACCCACCATACACCAATGAAGCAGTGTCAGGGGTTGGCTGCTATCTAAAATACAGGCTTATAGTAGAAAGTCCATATCTAACAGAAAGCTTGTATCTTTTATACCCACCATACAACAAATGAAGTAGTGTCAGGGGTTGGCTGCTATCTAAAATACAGGCTTATAGTAGAAAGTCCATATCTAACAGAAAGCTTGTATCTTTTATATCCACCATACAACAAATGAAGTAGTGTCAGGGGTTGGCTGCTATCTAAAATACAGGCTTATAGTAGAAAGTCCATATCTAACAGAAAGCTTGTATCTTTTATATCCACCATACAACAAATGAAGTAGCGCCAGGGGTTGGCTGCTATCTAAAATACAGGCTTATAGTAGAAAGTCCATATCTAACAGAAAGCTTGTATCTTTTATACCCACCATACAACAAATGAAGTAGCGCCAGGGGTTGGCTGCTATCTAAAATACAGGCTTATAGTAGAAAGTCCATATCTAACAGAAAGCTTGTATCTTTTATATCCACCGTGCAAGAAATGAAGTAGAGCAAGGGGCTGCTTGCTATTGTTCACTGATCAAACATTTCTATTGTCTCTGGATGCTCTAGATCCCTTATTAGCCCCTATTATTCTCGGGTAGGCAAAGCTTCTAATTTCATACGAGATCCCTTACAAGACTTTCTGCATTAGACCACACTTCCCCTTTGAACATCTGACGAGCGGTTTGATATAGGATTCCATCTAGAGCAAGGGAGGGGGTGTGTGCGCTTTCAAAGAGAGGCGTTCAATTTCAGTCAAAACCAAAGAAAAAATTGAGCATTTACAACAGTGAAACCTACTATACATTAACACCTATGGACTGCACTATGAGGTGTTGTGATGTTTTATTTGGTGTACAACAAGAAAAGAAGACAGATGGTGGTTTTTCAATGCATATATATATATATATATATATATATATATATATATATATATATATATATATATATATATATATATATATATATATATATATATATATATATATATACATATATAGCCCTTTCAGCATGGAGAAATAAAACATACATTATTCAGATTTAGAGATAGTTTGCCATGATAAACTTTTATCCTGTGCAAGTACTATTTTTAAGGGTGCAAATGAAATATTATCTACTTGCCAAACATGGTAAATTGATCCAAAAGGTTGTATATCATACAGATGTGATTTGCTTTTACGCCTGTACATGTGATAGTATATTAAAAAGAGTTCCATGTTTCGTTAATAGCAGGAATGTGTGTGTGAATCATGTATATCATGCCCTTTGGGGCAGAATCACAACAGAAAGTTGATCCAAAATGTAATGTGAAGGGGGGGGGGGGGGGGGGGGGGCTTTGTTGAATGCCAATAATATTGCCTACAGGAACAACAACCGTGCCTGCATCTGTTGCTACTACTAACCGTTCATTCTATACCACACAGTTTCTTTATTCGACACTATCTGATATGAAGCCCGTTTGAGCATTTTCCGAAAATGCCAATCCTCATTTTCATCAGCGGCCATAGCAATTGAGTCAAGTGGCCCCACACCACAGTGTAGTGGCACACTGCGGCGCGCAACCACTCTCTATCAAAACCCTAATACATTTTCCCTCGGCACTCTTGTTGCCATGGCAACAGCGCAAGCAGGCCAGTACTGTCTGTCTACTCTATTCAGTGGTAGTAATGGCGAGCGCTCGGGTTCTTGACATATCCGTCTATTGCACCGAGCGTCTTCGCAAGATGCAAGATGCACCACATCTAAGCCTAAAGAAGTATATATACATATATATATATATATATATATATATATATATATATATATATATATATATATATATATATATATATATATTTATATATATATATATATATATATATATATATATATATATATATATATCAAAGAAGTACTAAAACATAAATATGTATCAAAGGGAAGATACCTGTATAGACGTATTCAAGATGTATTCAAGTTTATTACATATAATTAACCCCTTCATCCCAATGGGGCTACAGAAAGATCTGCTATGAATACATGGGAATATTTTCAGATAAAATTGTGGTATAGAAAGATATTTGAATATGAGATTTGCGCTTGGCTGCATAAGATATCATAAGATCATAAGATATAAGAGCATAAGATATCATAGGAATATCCTTGGAGGTTTCTGAAGCGCCAAGGTTCTCTAATTATCCATAAAGTAAAGCTTACTTTCAGGTAAAAATAAGCGAAATCTTGGCATTAACCAACCTAGAGGGATTCCTATCCCAGTCAGTCAGCTTAATGATGTTTTATGCAACTTGAAAAACCTAAAGGGATACCTTATGCTGCTGGTGACTAATTTGACCAATTCAAATTAATGCAAATTTTTTTTTTTAAATACTGAAACCCTGGAACATGGGTACTCATCTGAGAGTACTCGGCAAGAGCTTTCCAATGAATACCAAAATGACAGTGTTTAGATGGTTTTCAATATTTTTTGCGTCCTTGTGCTTTGGACGAAAGTAGCCTCAGCATTGGAAGGATTAAGATGTTTTATGAAACCAGGCCCAGAGATTGAAAAGGTCAGGATTTTTCTTGTGGATTAGATTTGCATTGGGTGATACTTGAAAACTAGCCTGTGTGAAACATGAGTTTAATAGACAGGAGAATGGATGTAGATGCCTTTGTTGACAATAAATGGCTGCAAACTGGCTGTATGCCTCACCAGGAAATTATCTTGGTGCCACAGCAAACAGGTCACCTGACTAAACTGAGTACAGAAGCAATTTCAATACACAAAATTGACGGCTGTATCTATTATGTAATTTTCAGAACATTGAGTAAAATTAAATATTGGTAAAGCAATAATTTCATGTCTTTGTTTTTTTATATTTTGTTTCATCTGTTATTATTATTATTATTATCATTATTATTATTATTATTATTACTGTTATTATTACTATCATAATTATCATTATCATCATCAATAATAATAAAAATAATAATAATAATAATAAAAATAATAATAATAATAATAATAGTAATAATAATAATAACAATAATAATAATAATGATAATAACTAATAATAATAATAATAATAATAACAATAATGATAATAATAATGACAATAACAATAATATTAATAATAATAATGATACTAATAATAACAATAATAATGATAATAATAATAAAAATAATAATAATAATAATAATGATAATAATAACAATAATAATAATAATGATAATAACAATAATAAAAATAGTAATAATAATACTAATAATGATAATAATACTAATAATAATAATAATAATAATAATAATAATAATAATAATAATAATAATAATAATGATAATAATAATGATGATGATAATTATAATGAAAATAATAATGACAGATAAAAAGCTGAGTAAGATATACTCCTTTCATCTCATATTGTCATTTCTTTGTTTGGTTAGGCCACTCCAATTCAATTACTTGTCTTACGAGCTTTTTGTGGACAAATAAATACTGTCAGACTCCAAAAAAAATAAAAATAAAAGTCGACTTTGGTGTCTTACGGACGAAAGTGGTTTGGAGATTTTCTGTCAGACTCCAAAAAAAAGAAAAAAAAAGTGCAAATTTTAAGAATATTCATTGTAAGGGTGAATTCAATCAACTACAGGGATTTTTTCAATGCTGTAGCAGAGCCTCAGATTTGAGGATGTATATCTCCCAGCCTTCAGGTTACAGGATTGATTGATTTTATTTAGTTTAGAATAGGCTGTTAGAAACATCTTGCTATAATATATAACAGTCCTAGTCGGCAGACTCTAAAAAAACAAAAAAAAACACATTTTTCAACTTTTTTTTTATTCCAAAAAGGCTCATTTCCAGACTCTGGAGCTCGTAAGACAAGTAATTAAATTGGAGTGGCCTTATCTATACCAAAGCAATAATATGCCTGAGCTGAACTTGTTAGAAAGAATAAGTTTTTGGAAAAAAATTGTTTGAAGGATGAGCACATTATAAATCTAAACCCTAACTAAAATCCCTTAGTTACTGCAGGGAATTTTATACTTAAATCAACAGCTCTGGTTACTGTTTGACGTTAACATTTTGACAAAATGATTCTCTTACACATCAATAACGATGTGGTAACAATGGCAGTTAAGAAGATAATATACCAATATAAAGGTAAAGGTATCTGGTTTTTCGTCTTGTATCCACCAAAATGTTCACATGACCTTCCTCCCGGAGCAGGCCTGTACACATGGAAACCTTTTCAATCCCCCGGATGATATTCCAGAGCAACTGGCAGCATATAGCGCACACGCTCTAAGCATTGCCTTATTTATGCTAGGTACTCATTTTGCAGCTGGGAAGACTGAATCAATATGGAATAAACTGTCTTGCTCAAGAACAGGCCAAAGTGCCCCGGCCGGGAATTGAACCAGCGACCTACTGATTACGAGTCCATCACCTAGCCAACTAAGCTACTTTGTCCCCTTATATCATGAGATACAGTGTGGCAAATCTCTAGAGGGAGAGATACATGGCTGACTGATAGCACAGAGTTTCTCGGGGGAATATCAATATAACTGTGGTACAACGGGTGGTCAGGAGTATTCTATAAGGCCTAAAGAAATAAATTGGTTGTTTCCTGTAACGGTCCAAAAAAAAATAGGGTAGGTAGGTCGGTAGAAAGTGTTTTTTTCATTATTTTTTTGGTCAAAAATGTGTGTTTTATGCATGTTTTACATTGATTGAGAGTTTGGAGGGCAGAAAAAACTTAAGGGTAGGGATTATTTCGAAAAAATTCTTGTTAGGGTAGGGTTACAGGAAACAAACAACTTTTTTTAGGCCTAACAATAGATTATGATTATACAGTGTAGCAAATCTCTAGAGCAAAAGATAGATGGCTGACTGATAGCACAGAATTTCTCAGGGGAATATCAATAAAGCTGCGGTACAACCAGCGGTCAGGAGTATTCTATAACAATGCCCTATCTGTAGTCAAGAAATGGTGCCATGCTTGTATTACATGAGTGTTCCAGTTACTTGGATGATTCATCCCAGCACTATAGTGCCTAGATAGTCACGCTCGCAATATGATCTTCTACTCAATAGCCTCTTACTTCAGATAACACTATCCTAAATAGAGTGTGGGGGGGGGGGGGGGGGGGGGATGGGCAACAGCCTAGATAGCCGATATAGGTCTAATGCATTGTCTCTCGCAGTTTGCTGTCTCTAATCACAGCATAGATTTCTAGGCTGTCATATGTATATTTCTGTTATGTTTTCTTCTGTTACTAAGCACCGAAAAGTCTAGGTGCCTAATTGGTCAATTTAGTTAACACTTATCCAACCAGGGGAATAGAGGATCCAGTTTGAGTATGACAGCCTAAAACCTCTAGTGATCAGAGGATCAGGTGGTGCCATCTATCTACCATACCTGGTAATACACCACACTGTCTGGTAAGCTCAGAAGGGAATGTCAACTTTTTAGGGACTATGAACCTAGTCTAATCACAGCCCTGCTTTGAAGTCTTTTAACAAATTAGCTACTAGTAAGTCAATTTCATAAATATTCAAAATCATATTGATAAAATGTGATACCTTTTTAAATTTGATATCAGTATTTGATATTGTACTTATTCTTCGGCATACTAATTCGAATGTGTTTCTTCACAGCCCCAAATACTGATATTTCATAGACCTTGGCATACAAATGGTGGATGTTTATGTAAACCACATATTACCTTTGTCAATACATTAGCAAGGCAACACAATACGCTATGGTAAATACCAATCCATTAGCAACAAAGCTTGTAAAACATGCATGCAAAGATAACTTTAGGAATGCATTATACTCATAACGTGGGTCTATGTAAATACATTAGAGCAATTGCAAAATGTGCCTAGCATACATCTTTTATATTCTACATAATTTATAAATTCAGTTCACCATCCTATAAGAAAACCTGAATTAGATTATTCAAATCTTTTATTGTTTGTGTGTCAAAGGCTAGCTAGTGACAGGAGTAGATAGAGGGGAATTTTGAGTATTGTAGTAGGGGTCAGGCTTGGGCTGGAAACTGTGGAAGACCGCCGGGCTATAGGACTCAAATCCTTATACCCTGACTGAAAAACTATATAATGACTATAGCCTGACTATATAATGAACAAAAAAGAGTTGTTGTATTCTCTAATAAACATTGTCTTAAATCTGTTTCATTCATTGGTTCAGCTTTTGAAGGAATATTGTACAGGATATTTAAGAGATATAATGGGGGTTTATGTTGAAAATACTAACATATATTATTGCTTTTGTAGCCAGACGGGCTACAAAGACGGGCTACAAAGACAAATATTATGATAGCCCAAGACAATTTTATATAAACAATATATATTTTTATATATATATATATATATATATATATATATATATATATATATATATATATATATATATATATATATATATATATATATATATATATATATATATATATATATATATATTAGTTACGCCCTGTTGGAAAGTGTGGTACGGCCTGATATCCACCTGAAGTCATCCATATCCCACGAGGCGGAGCCGAGTGGGATATGGATGACTGAGGGTGGATAGCAGGCTGTACCGCACTTTCCAACAGGGCGTAACGAATTTATCACCTGCTATTTTATGGTAAGAAAAAAGAACAAATACATCTCATACAATAAGGCTGGTTGAAAAAAAAAATTCTTATAATTCAAATTTTTTCATATACTGTAAAGTTCGAAATATTAGCGTGCTTAAATTTAGCAAATTGATCCATTTTTCCATGTTAGCGAATCGTAATATTAGCGTCTGAACCATCTCGAAAAGTGCCATCTGCCGACAGATATTCAAACTAGACCTGGTTTGATAAATGGTCAAAAGGTGGCGCTTTATTTGGGCGGACGTGCCTTGATCCACACTGGTGCAAATGGCCTCCAAACACAGAAATAATTTGCCCTTTCGAAAGGGGCAAAGTCATGGGCAGGGAGTTTTTTAAATGCATATGTCCAGGCTAAATCTAAGCTAAATCTGCTTTTTGCTCTTACCACTTGTTATTTTTGAAAATCACTCCACATTCGTTTTTCTCGATGTTCAGTTCTCTGCCTATATAGCTAAAAAAGCCTTTCATTCCCTATCGTAGCTGATCTGTCATAAGTTTTATTTTTTCCAATTTCATTTCAATTTTTTTTTCATTTTTTTTCTCTATTTCAAGTATCTTTTATCTTTCATTTTAAAATTTCACAAGACCAAAACGATGTTGAATGGGTCAAAATCGTCACACGCGTGGCGCCATCTATGAATGCTTTGAAAACTAGAAACTATTGCCATCGTACCCACATCTATCGATCACCGTTTCTAGTCAAATTTCTGTTGAAAAAAATCGTTGAAAAATGGAACAAATATTACCGAATCGTAATATTAGCGAATCTGACCCACTCGCTAATGTCGCCAATAATAGTTCCACGCTAATATTTCGAACTTTACAGTATTTTATTATCATTTTTATTTTTTTTATTTCATATATATATATATAATATATATATATATATAATTTTTTTTGATAAAACCTGGTGACCTCTAGCCTGTCAGAGTGCTGATATCAAATTGAATTTGTTCTCCAAGTGGTGGTATTGGATTCTGGATGCTCCAGATCTAACACCCATTGACCAATCAGCATCAAGAATCATAGCAGAGCAGGTGATGAATATATATATTATACATATCATATATAAATCATATATATATATAAATCATATATATATATATATATATATATAATTATATATATATATATATATATATATATATATATATATATATATATATATATATATATATATATATATATATATATATATATATATATATATATATATATATATATATATTTATACCATATATGCTCTTAAAACTGCATTAGCCACATGCTGTCCATTAAGCCAGGGATTCCTTCCTGTCTCTTGTTGGGTAAAGGTGAGATTTATCTTACGGTTGCAGCTGATAACAAGCAGGGGGTATTCGTGATGGTGCGATGCCGGTGATTGTATGACTATGACGTCAACGACCGCACCTTCTGAAGCACTACATCATCAGCCAAAGTAAAACACTGCTACATAATCTATCACCCATCTCCCCGCCATTACGCCATACCACTGTGATAATTACACACTGTAAATATCCACACTGCAGGCACGTCCGTTCACCTTCCACACATGCTGGCCAACCGCGACAGTGTGTCTGCTGCCCACTGTCTGCTACACTTCATAGGGAACACAACTGTTTCTGCCAGACACGTTGGTGCTTGCCCCCGGGCAAGTAGAATTTGTAAATTATAGCTGTGGGGCAAGTGAAAACTGTATCTTGCTTGCCCCACTGGGCACGTACGCTGTATATATTTTGTAGTGATGTCGTTGATATGAAATTATATCGATTCGATTAATTGATATAATTTTCGATTCAATGCTATTCGATTCGATACGCCGTATCACACTCGTATGGCACACTTATTTATAGGGATGTCATTGATATCCCTTTTTTTTCGATTCGATTAATTGCTATACTCTATAAAGTACACCATTCCTTCCAATTTCTCTTACAAAACCATAGAAAATACTTTTAATATTTAGTCAGAGTTTTACTTTGCGTTAGTTTAACAGGAAAATGTCCGGGAAAAGTGTATTTTTCATTAATAATCATACGCCATTATTGGGGTACAAAATATCGATTATTTCGATTCGATACCCAACCATTCGATTCGATTTAATTGACAAAGTGAAAATGTCGATTTATGAATTTTTCAACTATCGATGACATCCCTAATATTTTGGGTTTATTTTTGAGAATGTGTTTTGTGGTTTGGTATCCAAGCTTGTCTTGGAAAATAAGCTTTAACATGCCAGCACCTTGTTCTACTTGGTTTTAAATGAAATGTTATAAAACATACACTTTTTCAAGGGAAGGTGAAAGTTGGAGTAGGGCAAGTGAAAGTTGAATCTCATATATATATATATATATATATATATATATATATATATATATATATATATATATATATATATATATATATATATATAAATATATATGTGTGTATATATATAAATATATAAATATATATATATATATATATATATATATATATATATATATATATATATATATATATATATATATATATATATATATATATATATATATATATATATACATATCTCCATGTGTGTGCCTGATTGCCCTACCCGCCACCTACCGCATGTACAAGTGTTGCACTGAGAAGGCGATCATTAATAATGTACACCTGCCTGCATTAGATTAAGAGGAAGCTGGGTTTCTAGGTACTGCATACTGCATGATGCTACACGCAGCAGCAGCAGCAGCTCTAATGGTAAATTTGTTTAGTGCTGCAGGAGTATTGAAGAGGTCAGGTGTATTTGCTTTCTCTCCGGTTCCAATATCTACTAATTCGCGCGGATAATGCCTGAGTACACACCCAGTTTTCTCTGCAGGCCGCCATTATCCCCGATGGAAAGCTACACTCTACAGGTTTGAACAAACACACAGCTTAAGCCATGCACTGCAGGCCTCCTCCTCTTCCTCCTCCTCCCCCTCCTGCAGCAGCATGCTTTCATCACTAACCTCCTCCTCCTCTAAGAGCATATTGCTCCATTATTTTCACTCGCTCATTTCGCAGCCCGTATATATCAACTAGGTGGAGGGTTTTCTATCTTTAACACTTATGCCGCTAGTTGCTAATTTCGGTAATACAAAATCTCAGGATGGCTGAATTTGTGGTACTCACCTGTGAGTACCCAGTGAGAGCTATTCAATGAGTACCAACATGACAGGCATTAGATGATTTTCAAAAATCTCTGCGTCCTTGTGCTATGGACGAAAGTAGCCTCCTCTAAAAGCATATTGCTCCATTATTTTCACTCGCTCATTTCGCATCCCGTATATATCAACTAGGTGGAGGCTTTTCTATACTTAACCCTTTCAATGCTGAGGCAACTTTCGTCCAAAGCACAAGGATGAAAATTCTTTTTTGAAACCCATCTTAACCCTGTCATGTTGGTATTCATTGGAAAGTTCTCGTTGGCCACTATGATATGACTACCCATGTTCCATGGTTTCAGTCATTTTTCAGTTTTTTTGCATCATTTTGTATTGGCCAAATAAGTCAACAGCTTAACAAGGGTTGACTGATTCGTTTGTCTGTTTAAAGACAAGGTCGGGTAATACGTCGCGCGCCACCAACGGCCGAACATTGAAACCGTTTCACGCATTGCCCAGCTGCGCGGGAAACAGGATGAAAGCTATAAATATCAGCACTCGCTTGTGTCTGGCGCTAAATTTACCGCCTGACCAGTACAAGTCACGGAGACAGCATCCACAACATCGTAAGGACAGCAAAGGAAGGCTCTTTTCCTTGCAGGCGTGTCCAGATCAAACTGAATAAGGTATTAGGCATCACGCCCAGGCAATCAACAATCATAGCTGACGGATATCAAGGCGAGTGTTTTCAATGATTTGATGTTGGATACCCTTGTGTAAAACTCATAACTATCCTCATAAACATTAGGAAAGAAAGGTAGAATTGTACATAGTTATATCTTTGATGAGTAAAACAATGGATAGGTAGCAAGAGACCAATTACCATATGCACTATAGCTTAGATGAATAAAAGAATGGATATGTAGCGAGATACCAATTACTACATGGCTATCCCAGGGGTCTCGAATCCGGCCTTAGTGTGATGTCACTAGGAAACTAAGACCAATGAGGGCTCTTGTATTGTTTACATTACAGAGAAAGCTGCGCACCAACATATGCAGAACACAATTTAAGGGCTATTTGCCCCAGCCAGGTTGTTCAGGGAGACATGCTGGTGGATAGACATTAGTGGGTATAGTCTTAGATGAAGAAAAGAATGGATATGTGGCGAGAGACCAATGACTATATGCGCTATAGTGAAGGGATGGACATGCCAAGGGTCTCTCATTTGGCATCAGCATGAGGTTATGAGGAAACAAGGACCAATCAGGGCTCTCGTATCATTTACATTACAGAGAAATCTGTGCACCAGGTTGCGCAGAGCACAACTTTTGGGTATTCGTTGAGGCTAGCCTGTTCAGGTTGACGGGTTGGTTTCATATCAACTTGTTTTTATCTATCTAAGCTATAGTGAAGACCTGGCTATCCAAACCTCGTCTCAGTGTTACATCACTAGGAGACAAAGCCCAATTAGGGCTTTTGTATTGTTTACATTACAGAGAAAGTTGTGCACCAACATCCACAGGACGCAACCTTTAGGCTATTCGCTGCAGCCAGGTTGTTCCGGGAGATCTGCAGTTCACCACCTTGTAATAAAACACCTAAATCTGTGCAAATTCAATGAAAAAATGGCTAGAAAATATTCTGAAATTAGGAGCAAAATGGGTGATTCTTACACTCACTGTGTCAAATGCAGTTTAAAGAAAATCAATATAAAACTCAAATTCTACGATTACTGTATTCCTCCAAATCAGTGCGCGTACAGGTCACAAGTTAGGAAAATATTCTGTAGAAGGGGGTACTATCGATTTTCCAATTAGCTGCATCCGAAATGCAGTCAATCAAGTTTTGCTTCCAAGCTAGCATTTTTTACTCATAAAGTGCTACTTTGGTGCCGCCTAACTTGTCAGCAGGGTTGGTGACCCCCTTTTTTTCTTTTTTTTTATTTGGAAGGGAAATATCCAAAGATAAATTCTGCCAAGTTTGAGAAAATCATTATTGTCAGACATTTTTTGTGAAAACCTGGAAGTTTGGCTTCCAAGCTAGCATTTTCTACTCAAGAAGTGCTACTTTGGCGCCCCCTATCTTGTCAGCAGGGTTGGTGACCCCCTTTTTTTCTTTTTTTATTTGGTAGGGAACTACCCAAAGATAAATTCTGCCAAGTTTGAGAAGATTATTATTGTCAGATATTTTTTGTGAAGACCTGGAAGTTCAGCTTCCAAGCTAGCATTTTTTACTCAAGAAGTACTACTTTGGCGCCATCTATCTTGTCAGCAGGGCTTGTGACCCAATTTTCTCTTTTTTCATTTGGAAGAGGACTACCTATGGAAAGATTGTGCCATGTTCAAGAAAATTCTTACAGTGGGAACACGTTTTATTTGCATGTACTTCCTTGCGCAGAGCCTGCTCCAATACAAGTCAACTCCCATACGTGGCGCCCCCTATCTTAAAGATGGAAATGTGAACCCACCTTTCTATATGATATACGAGTAGAAGATATCATAGGGAAAGTATTTCCTGATTTTTACGAAATTCTGCAACTGTTTTTGAATACCCTACTATGCCTTTAAAGCCCTAGTTTTAGTTGAATGTCAATAAGTATCAGAGGCAATGTTGAATCATGAATAAAAACCATAGATTGACTCTACATTCAATTCAATGTCATCAAGTATCCAAAGCAATGTTGAATAAAATAATGCAATCATGAATGAAGTTTTAAAACCATGTTTTGACTCTTAATTTTAGATCAATGCCAACAAGTACCATATGCAATGTTGATTTTAAAAAATGCAATCATGAAAAGGAATTCAAAGGGAGGAAAGTCAAATACAATGCAAAAAAGCACACTATTATAGGACAAAATATAATGTACTGTAATACTATGTTATAAATGTATTTATTCATGAAAGCTATGCAAAATATTAAAGTATAATACTATGTAATGTTTTTTATACTATATGTTAAACAATTGCAATCTACTACATAGAAAGACAAATTTTGTATTCATGCATTCAAATTAAATTACAATGCAAAACATTATAATACAACACAATGAAATGAAGTTGTACCTAATTATAAATTATGATTTGCTATAATGTAATGATAATCTTGCATTCCTGAATAAAATTTCAACACAATGTAAAACATTGCAATAAGATACAATTTAATGTGAGTAGTAATACTATGTTATGAACCAGCAATACTGAAATTGGGGAAAATAGACAATGAATTGAAATGAAGAGGTGGTGGTAAACAGACCGAACACATTGAGAAATTATTGTAAAAAATGAAATTGTTTGTGTACCTTATTTATGTGTGTATATTCTTAAATATAAAAGAAACATTGGTGCACATTTTTCAAGGAAAAAAAATGAAACTACAATACACTCTGATGCAATAATTGGCAACCTGGTATAAAATAATGCAATATGAAACAATACAATACATAATAGCACACTACCTCATAATACAAAGGAATGTGTAGTTGCTTTATTATGCATAAGCTTGGTAATCATTCCAGAGAGTAATCAAAGCTCATAAATTGGTTATAAGGTTTTCGGACAAAGGAACCAAAAAGGCAATATATGGCAACCTATTTCCCTACACAATTATCATTGGCATGCTTGAATAACTGGGCAATTCTAGCTAGATCCACTACGGCTATAAAGTAAATAATATTTCCCTATAGGGTAGTAGTATTATATCTGGCAAATATAGCCGTTACAATTGTCGTTTTTCTATTAACACATTCATACCTGTCGCACCCAGCGCTGCTACACTATTTGAAGGTTTTCTGACTAATAAAGGCATATTTTGGAAAATGTTTGAAGGTGAAATATTTCATCAGAACTCAAATTACAACTTTCTTTTAAATATTTCTTGATTTCATTTATCATTCTAAATCCTCAAAGGTAATATAAGTACAAAGCAAAGCTTTAAAAGATCGGGAAGATAATTCTGCACTTCCCTTCAAGCTACATCATTCAGGGGATTTCTTCTCACCATGAGGGCATTCTTTGATCATACTCGAAAAACGTTATTCATGGCTATTGCCCACATAGCATTCTTCCAAATTTAGCTTACAGTATCGACGGAAAAAGGGTCGAAGAATTTTCAAGTAATTGGTATTGATATCAAGGTATCACGCTGTACAGGGACACTTCACAAGCTTTTACAGAACCAGTCATCAATATCAAGAAAAATAATCATGCTTGAAAGGATTAATAACCTTTTATGCTTTCTGGGAAAGGTACCCAAGAAGCAAAATTACTCTAGAGACTTATTTGAGCAGAGTAAGATGTGAACCCCACATTTGCAGTCATCTAATTACTATAGAGACTTATTTGAGCAGAGTAAGATGTGAACCCCACATTTGCAGTCATCTTATTACTCTAGAGACTTATTTGAGCAGAGTAAGATGTGAACCCCACATTTGCAGTCATCTAATTACTCTAGAGACTTATTTGAGCAGAGTAAGATGTGAACCCCACATTTGCAGTCATCTAATTACTATAGAGACTTATTTCAGCAAAGTAAGATGTGAACCCCACATTTGCAGTCATCTAATTACTATAGAGACTTATTTCAGCAAAGTAAGATGTGAACCCCACATTTGCAGTCATCTAATTGAAACACTTAACTCAACAGTTACATTCTTAGATGGCTATGAAATAAATTCATACTTGATTTCTACTGATCAATTTGGAATTATGATGATTGTCACTTTTTTGGTCATATTTTGGCTAATTCGTGAATAGCCAGTTGTAAGTGGAGGAAAAACCACTGCTAAAACCCAAGTCACTGGCAAATTTCTCACATGCCCCCATTGGAATTGAAAACACCTCAGACCACTAGGCCATTAGCGCCAAAAACTAATGTATTGAGCAAATATGGTCTAACTGATGGAGCTTTCCCCATATAATTTTCACAAGCACATTTAATACGTATATTTGGATCTAGTTATCACAGCAATAGCCGACACTAGTTGTGCAGGCAAGGCATAGAAGTGTCTAAAACCGCTCAGCAATCTAAGACGTGAACGATTCCATTTGATAACTCCCATGGCTTATCCATGAGGTTCACACAGTTGAAAAAATAGCATGCTAACACTGTGAAAAGGTTGTTCCAATTTCAAATGGCAGCTAGACTATCATCAAGTATCAAGAATCATGACTTCTAGTATTCTAAGAATAGGATGGACTAAATCCCCCATGGCAAGCGGCTGACCATATTATATGGATTCTGCTGGCTAATTTTAAGCTGAATTGTAAATAAGTTTGTTTCATCGATGACTGTTCCGGTGTAAATTAGAAATAACTGTATTACTGCAATGATAATTTCATCAATATTCGGTGAATATCTTGAGGTGACAGCATGAAAATAAAATTCAAAAATGCAAAACTTTCATTCAAACCAAAAATTCTAATGAATTTATTGAAAGATTCCTATTGTAAAGACTGTAAAATGTTTGAATATTTTCACTCATTCTGGACATTTGATTTACCATATATCAATAAACTGACATTTATTATAGTTACATCATAAAATCTTAGCAATAATTTATGGTACTTGGTTGATGCCTAAGTAGAGGTTTGTCACTCAGCATTGTTCAGCAATTCCCAATTTAATTCCTGCACCAATGGACCAGGAGTCAGCTAGTGCCTGGTTGTAAGTAACACCCAATTAACAACATGTCAACAAAATAAGCCAAGCACATCAATGACCCACGTACCTTGCGAAACAAAGCTACATTTGGTGAGGTCAGGAACCTGTGGTTGCATCCATGCCCAGGAAATGAGATGGAAATCGGTAGTGCGGTCGTGTATTATGCCCGGGCTACCGCATTTAGTGCAGGAACTAAATGTCGGCACTGTAATATCAACCTTCACCCCTATTACGAGTTACCAGTTGTTGCAAGTGTCGAGATAGGCGCCACTGCCTGAAACTGTATTGCAATACAAACTCCCCCTTTAAATTAAAGCCAGAACAAAGTAGCGCCAGCAAACAAAACCTTGGCATGGATTTCCACTATTACTAATGGGATAAGGGAAGCAAGTCCAGCTCAAATGAATGGTAATTGAGATGGGTAAACAAAGGGATGGATACATCTAAGAACTAAATGGGATGGTATCGGTGTCAATGAAACGGTACAGTAAGGTATCAGTACCAAACTGATACCTTAAAAGGCACTGAAAAGGTACAGTATTTTAACAGTACTGTTAATGGTACATCACTGCATTATCATCATATAAATTTTGTTATGAATAGTCATGTTTCAGATCCTGGACAATCCCCAATAAATAATAACTTCACAATGGTTGATATCATTATGACTACCCTTAAGGAATAAAACAGTACTACATGGTATTTATTTAAATGATACTGGAACTTGTATCAGTACCAGTTAAGGAATAAAACTACTATATGGTATTTTTTGAAATGATTCTGGAACTAGTATCGGTACCAGTACTGGAACTTTAGAATATCCAACCCTAGGTAAACATTCAAATGTTACAGCAGCTGAGAGCTTGGGGACTGATTCTAAGATGATCCACATACATTAAAGGACAATTCCACCACAGATAAAACAGAGGCCCAAATAGTGTCTTATGGTATTCTCTACATAAACCTAAGTTCCCATGAGTGCCAACCTTTATACAAGAAGTATATTGCTGTTTAAACACCTCCTAATAGACTCAAAATAGAGGCACTGGGGGCACTGGGAGCCTCTAAACTGCCTGTTGGTGCAACTGAGTCATTAGCAGATACCTTAATGCAAATAAATCAGTTGCATCCAACAGGCAGTTTAGAGGCTATTAACAGGCTAAAATGGCCGCCCCCAGTGCCTCTATTTTGAGTCTGTTAGGTGTTTAAATTGCAATATACTTCTTGTATGAAGGTTGGCACTGGTGGGAACTTGGGTTTAAGTAGAGAATACCATAAGAAACTATTTGGGCCTCTGTTTTATCCATGGTGGAATTGTCCTTTAACTAGGGCAGCATGGTGGAAAGCTGTTCATAACTTGAGTGGCATATTGTGGCAGTGCAATATTGAGGTTCTATTACACTCAACACTAATAGTAACCCACGACAGAACAGGGAACTGGGAGAATCATTATAGTGAACCAGTTTTTTGTGGAATCAGTGAAATGGGGAGAAAGGGAGTGGGACTGTGTTCATAACTTGGCATGTCTCGGCAGTGCAAAAGGATGGAGCTATTATACTCAACACTTAACAAGTATCACACAACAGGGAACTGGGACAATCATCATACGTCCAGTATTCTGTGGAATCAGGGAAAGGGGGAGAAAGGGGCATAAAATGGGGTTCACAACCTGCCACATTGCGGCAGTGCAATATTATGCATATTATATACTCAACACTAATATCATGTATATTATATGTATATATTATATATATTATTATAATGCAATATTATGTATATTATATACTCAACACTAATAGTAACACACAACAGAGCAGGAACCTGTATAATGTGGAATAAGGGGAAAGGGGAGAAAGGGGTCTTACAAAGTAGTTCATATCCTGACACATCATGGCAGTGCATTATTATGGAGCTATTACACTCTAATAAGAACACGCAAAAGATCAGGGAACTGGGAGAATTAAAATGTACAACCTGTATTCTGTAGAATCAGAGAATGGGCATAAGAGGCATTCATAACCTGGCACATCTTGGCCATGCAATATTATGGAGCTATAACATTCAACACTAATAGTAACATATTTCTTCAAGATTGTCAGGCTTATTCTGGCCTCTTTGAGCATTAATATGTTAGACTCCTTAACACATTAATGCTAAAGCTTACGAGCTTCTACATAAGTTGTCGTCTGGATCTTAGATACTTTTAACAATAACTTTGGAATTGAGAAAGATTTTACAAAATATTTGAAGGAGAGTTGTTGGTAATGTTCTGATCAACATTTCTCCATCAAATATTTTCCTATCTATGCTTTTGCCTGCAAAATTTGATCAAAAGTTTCAGGCTGCTTTTGGCCACTGTGAGCATTAATGGGTTAATTAGGGTTTTTGGCCGCTTAATAATACTAACAGCATTCAGTATTTTGTAGTATACCCACAAAGTAGGCCGTTGGCATGCATTGTGCTAGCCCGTTCAGCCACATGGGAATCCCGCAAACCTGAAAGGAATACCACCATGAATAAAATACAATATGAATAAGCATTTTAAAGACTATGCAAAGCAATAAACTAATTTTGTCCAGACTTTCTTCACAAGCTGTTTACCTAGCCGTTGGTACATGTCCTTGGTTACTAATGACACACCAATCAATGCCATGCTGAGCTCCTCACAAGCTAGCCCAACTCTTGAAATAAACATGGTTAATATTATATACGGTTCTGTAGTATGCTGCGTATTTACAGTTAACCCTTTGATACTCACAGCGGCCCAACTCTTGAAATAAACATGGTTAATATTATATACGGTTCTGTAGTATGCTGCGTATTTACAGTTAACCCTTTGATACTCACAGCGGCCCAACTCTTGAAATAAACATGGTTAATATTATATACGGTTCTGTAGTATGCTGCGTATTTACAGTTAACCCTTTGATACTCACAGCGGCCCAACTCTTGAAATAAACATGGTTAATATTATATACGGTTCTGTAGTATGCTGCGTATATAGGCCTGCATGTGAAAGGAAGAAACAGTTAACTCATTAATACTCACAGCGGCAAAACTCTTGAAATAAACAAGGTTGATATTATATGGTTCTGTAGTATGCTGCTTATATAGAACAATTTTCAACTCTGTGACCTGAAGAATTTAATGTATAATCCTTAAATCTGAGGGCCACAGCGAAAATCAAATCTTGAATTTGACTGTATTACCCTTGTGAAATAAAGATTATCATTATTATTATTATTACTATTATTATTATAGGCCTGCATGTGAAAGGAACAAACAGTTAACTCATTAATATGCCTGGAGATTTACTTGACATGTGTCATCTGGACCCGTCATATTTTTATCAATAACTTGGGCATGCAGCTTAAATATGCAAAAATATTTGAAGGAGTTCTAGGCAGAGTTCAATGAACAACTCTTCATCAAATTAGGGATGTGGACTGCTAATAAGAGAAGAACCCTGAAAATTTGAGAAGATTTCATTAAAAGGTTTTCAAGATATCTTGCAGACAAGCTAGTCTAGACATGCTTAGGGATTTTGATTCAAAAAGTCCAAATATGAACTTGAAAATGTCTAAGATGTTACTAAAATATAATCAATGTATGGGAATGCAATTAGAAAGAATTCCTGAAAATTTGAAAAGATTTTATTGAACATTTTTGAGATATCTTGCAGATGTAGATGCCAATGCTGATCATCATGCCGATGTGGGTTTTTTATCATTATTTATTTCATTTCAAAGCATATAAATCAAGCATCAGTACACAAACGTTCTTTTATATACTTCTACATAGGGTATCTTTGTTAACCTTGTGCCTTTTTTGTTTCCATTTAAATTCCATAAACATTCCATCCAGTTGCTTTAATAGAGTGTGTGGCATAGTCCGTAATGAGATTAGAATAAGTGTAACTTCCCAAAAGGCCAGAGTTTTTACTACAGTTACTTATCCTGATGGTGTTAAATTTCTGAAGAGCTAGCCATGTAATAGTTGACAAATATCATCGGTTTTCCTTTCTATATTCGGAGTGATTATATTGTCTATATTGAGAAAATCATATGCAATCCCTAAGGCTTCAGATTTTGAGACCCAAATAGGCTGATGTTAGATGTTAGTACAAATGTTAGATGATACATTATCTTTTTCAATTTAATATGCGTACTTGGTAACCTCTAACTGAGTACTAGTATTATCCCCTAATGAATCATGCTGGCTACGTGCTCATACAAATAGAGGGTATGTAATATCAACCAGTATCAATTATATCCATATTACAGTGTTTCAATACATGACTGAGGGATACCTGATATTCTATGGGTACTATTGACGTCATACCTCGCTCAAGATCATATGTTTCCCGTGCTGTAAGACACCCACTTTCTTCGCCTATTATTGTCGCGGCCTCCAGCCTTTCACAGCCCATCCTCTATGTATCACTGATTATCCCCTTCATGCCTGGAGATCTACTTGACAAGCGTCGTCTGGACCTGTCATACTTTTGAAAATAACTTCGTAATGAAGCTTTCATTCGGAAATAATTTGAAGGAGAGTTGTAGGTTAAGTTTTCATAAGCAACTCTCCTTCAAATATTTTCAAACCATTGCTTTTGCTAAAGAGGTATCATGAAAATAGTCAGGCGGTTTTGGTTGCTATGGGCATGAATGGGTTAACAAGCAACAGCCATGGCAACAAAGGGCATCACCAAGAATGTATGTACGTTGCATGTAAATTTATTTTCTTATCAAAACATGATGATTTGACTAAAACCTGTACCAGATAAACCCTGGAAAATGATATGCTTATTTGCTGAAATTAAATTACTATTCCCCTATTTAGAATTATTTTAAGAGAAACTTTTAAGTGTTATTCCATTAAAATTTCATAATCATAATTATTTCAAGAATGTTGAAGAATATTCCAAACATTTAAACAGACCTAATGCATCAAGTAATTTGCATAAAAGTTTTCTAAAATATGTATCATGAACAGGAGTAGCATTTTCCAAATTGTTGCTTTATCAAATTATTTTTTAATTCTCCCATCATAAATTGTAGAAGGCATAATCATATTTAATCATCTTCATCAGAGACTTGTAATTGAGTTTCGTAAATTCTCAGAAATTTACACCACCTTAGGAATTTTGGGCCACTATAATTCTTTTGCAAAATAATTAATGGAAAATCTGGGCAACCCTCGATCTATTGCCAGTTGGATTTTACCAAAATATGGACCTAGCCGTGAATCGTGTTGATACATGAAGGTATTTTCAGAGAACATGGGCCACCCTGGATCATAAAAATTGTCCCCAAATTACTGAGAATGTATGGTACATCATCTTATAATACGGGTTCCAGGAAAAACATAGCTGCAAATCATGTAACCGTCCTATTGATACACTAGTTTAGCTTTATATATAAACAGTAATTCAGAGGAATGCCCTAACGCTTTCAAATTGAACACATGTTTGCCTATTGAGGTCCTTTACCCCAACTGTGTATCTGCATCCTCCTAAATAGAGCATTCAGGATCTATGATAGTTTTGTCAACGATATAGGAATAAAACATGTTTGCACAAGATAACTCCATTTACTTTAAAATTTCTTAAATGTTAATTTTCAGACCTGAACATTTTTGATACCCTTTAACCTTTCCAATACTACTTTCGTTACAAGCACAAGAACGCAAAGATTTTAGAAAATCTTCTAAACCCTGTCATGTTGGTATTCATTGGACAGCTCTCGCTGAACTCTCAGATGAGTACCCATATGCCAGGCTTTCATTGTATTGGCTAAGTTACCCACCATCAGCATAGCAGTCAAGCAGAGGTTTATTTCGAACAGCAATAACATATCAAATGTATTATTTGGCAAGAACCAGAAAAGTCAGGAATCGTACTTTGATACCACATAAGACATTGATTCATTGTTGTTCAAGCAGTGCAAGATGTACATTATAGATAATGCATCATCTTTAAATAATACATCCTATACCAATGGCCTAAAGGCATGATATTTTATCCCACACATCACATCTCTGTGTAGTCTAATCCTCTTTGTGTACGAGCCATCATATAAGTAGTGTAGCCCTCAATGCATGCGCTATCTTATAACATGGCTAATCCACCAGGAACTGACATTTACAAATCAAGCACAAGCGCTTCAACGAGCCTGTTATTATCTTTTCTTGGAAATAACCAGAGAAAACTCCATAGTATCCTATCAGTTTCATAATTACGAGTACAATAACATTTGGGTAATGCATTCAGAAACCGATATTCATTAAATCAAGCACAAGATCTAAAAGGGGATTTTTATTATTTTTTCTTAGAAATAACCATAGAGACAACTCTATACTTCTCTATCAGTGGCATAACTATGAGTGCAATAACATTTGGCTAATGCGTCAGGAAATCGAGTAGCTTGTTATTATCCTTACTATTCTTTCTTAGAAATGCCTAATGAGAAAACTCTATACTATATTGTATCCATTTCATAGCTACAAGAACAATAACATATTCAGAACATTAATACTGAATTATTAATCGAGCATAAATAAATAACCCTTATGCTGCTGGTAGCTTATGTGGCCAATACAAAATGACACAAAAAGCTGAGAAATGACTGAAACCCTGGCACATGGGTACTCATCTGAGAGTACTCCGTGAGAGCTATTTAATGGATACCAACATGACAGGGTCAAAAATCTTAGCGTCCTTGTCCTTAGGATGGAAGTAGTCTCAGCATTGGAAGGGCTAATGTCCTAACACAAAAACTGTCGGGGAAAGAAAAATTAGAATCTAGTTTGTGGTTTAAATTAACTCTTCGGGTGTATCAGGATCCCATTAATAGGTAACTATGACCAACACACACATGATTGCAATCAATATTCCTTTAAAAGGAAACAGAGTTTAATATATAACCCTTCCAATGCTGAGGCTACTTTCATCCAAAGAAAGTATCCAAAGAATGCAAAGATATTTGAAAACCATTTAAACCATGTTATGTTGGTATTCATTGGATAGCTCTCAGATACGTAACCATTTGCCAGGGTCTCAGTCATTTTTAAAAAATGTTTTTTGTGTCATTTTGTATTGGCCAAATACGCCACCACCAGCATTTATGAGGGCTATAAACACTAAAGCTGCCTGGAAAGAAAAATTAAGAATTTAGTTTGTGGTTTAAATAATTCTTTGGGATGTACGAGGATTTTACCCACAGGTGACTATGACCCACAATCACAGGAATTCAATCAATATTTTTGTTGGGGGGGGGGGGGGTGAAGGACATAGGATTTAACCTGTTAATGCTCACAGCAACTAGCAGCCACAAGCAGAATTTTGATAAAATTTTAATCTTTCAAGCTAAGGCACGATTCTAAAAATATTTGATGGAGAAATGTCAATCATAATATTACCAACAACTCTCATTCAAATATTTTGTAAAATCATTTTCATTTTCAAAGTTATTGTAGAAAGTATCTAAGATCCAGACGACAATTTCAGGAGTAACACGCAAGCATATATGGGTTAAGCCTTGTCATGCAGTGCTGGGCAAATATCAATAAAAATCCAATCAAGGAAAGTGGCACAGATAGAGGTGCAATCTTAATGCAGTATTATAGTGTGTGAAGATGTGGTGTAAGCGACCTTGACCTTGCTGAATAACAATCATTTAACCCTTATGATGCTGGTGGTTAGTTTGGCCAATACAACATTTTGCAAAAAAACGTAAAAATGGCTGAAACCCAGACACATGGGTACTCATCTGAGAGTACACTGTGAAAGCTATCTAATGAATACCAACATCACAGGGTTTAGATGGTTTTTAAAGACAAAAGTAGCCTCATCATTGGAAGGGTAAACCCATTCATGCCTGTAGCAGCCAAAATCGCTTGACTATTTTTGTGATATCTCTCAAACAAAAACAATATTAAGAAAATATTTGAGGGAGAAGTGTGCATTATGAATCCATCTACAACTCCTCTTCTTCAAATATTTTGCGAACTTAACCCATTAGTACTTAAGAGTTCCTGCAGAAATTGTCGTCTGGATCTTAGATACCTTTGACAATACCTTTTGAATTGAGAATGATTTTGCAAAGTATTTGAAGGAGAGTTGTTGGTTATCTTTAGATTAACATTTCTCCATCAAATATTTTTGTAACTATGCTTTTAGCCTGCAAGATTTTATCATAATTGTCAGGCTGCATTTGGCCACTGTGAGAATTAATGGGTTAAGCTTCATTACAAAGCTATTTTCATAAGTATGACAGAACAGAAGCTACTTTCAGAAAATATTGAATGTGAGAGCTATCCTTTGAATACCAACATGACAGGGTTTAGATGATTTTCAAAAATCTGTGTGCTTGGACGAAAGTAGCCTCAGCATTGGAAGGGTTAAAGTAAATGCCATGGCAATGGCATGTTTCACCGAGGTCAGCTTCCTCTGCAGATCAATGGGGGAAGTAGAGGAAGAGGAAGAAATCAATTTTCAGACAACACATTTTAAAGATTGATCAATGATTGTTTATCAAGAGCAACAATAATGGTGAATTAAACAATATGGTTTTTTTATGATGTGGGGCAGAGTTGGAAAAGTACCCCCCAGGAGGAAAGGACGGCATATCCATCCATATCTGAAATTTTAATTACGTTATTATTAGGGGAGAAAAGGGGCTAGGGAGGGTGAATTGAAATTAATACGGACAAGCCAGGGGAGCAGAGTTGGCACAAGCTGGTGTCTGCTCTCATCTCGACTTTTGATGAGTGAAGTCAATAAAAGGGCACCAATCAGTATCAATTACAATTTACAATCACGAACCCTTATCAAATTGTAATGAATGTGCCCTGTTTATTTGTCCAGACATAAAGCTCTCCGCACTTAATGGCCGGCCAACTCCCCCTGCGTATAATAAACGGGGAATTGTATTTTACATATGGGAAAGGGACTTGGAGGGGGTGCGTATATTCTCTAGGGGGTGCGGGGTGTACGCTGGGTAATACGGTATATATATATATATATATATATATATATATATATATATATATATATATATATATATATATATATATATATATATATATATATATATATATGTATATAAATATATATATATTTATATATTTATATATATATATATATATATATATATATATATATATATATATATATATATATATATATATATATATATATATATATATAATGTGTAATGTAATATGTAATGCTGTACTACTCTAGCTCCTTCACAACACTGAAATTTGATTTAACACATTAATACTTGAGAGTTCCTCCATAAATTGTCATCTGGATATATGATATTTTTTGAAATTGAGGATGATTTTACAAAACATTTGAAGGAGAGTCGAATATTTCCCCAAGTATGCTTTTACCTCTAAGATTTCATCAAAATTGTCTTGCTGTTTTTGACTGCTATGGCCTTGTCTCAATTAACACAATTCTACCACCACTATTGGTGGTAGTAGTGTTCATTATAAGCCATTCATACTTGAGAGTTCCTGTAAAAATTATTATCTGGATCTATGATACTTTTGATGTCAACTTGGGAATAAAGAATGCTTATACAAAACATTTGAAGGAGAGCTGTTGGTAATGTTCTGAGGAAAGATTTCTTCCACAAATATTATTACAAATAGGCTTTTGCCTCAGATATTTCATCAAACCTTTCAGGTAGCTTTGGGCTGCTGTGGGCATTGATAGGTAAACTATGCTAAGTGTGTGAGATGCTAGATTTAGAATTTGAATATATGGAATTATATGGAATCAAATTGAAAACTCAAATCAAAAACGTTTTCAAAAATCTAATCCAACATTTTTGAATAACAATAACAATCTTACAAGAAGTAGATTAAAATCAAAAGAAATAAAACCAAACTAGGCCAAATTATATATCATAATACAACACATTTGAGATCAATTTTTATTTTCACGGAAATCCTGCCCGATCTTATTTCACTCTACATCAAATCCTTCAACAAATCTAGATGTTCTGGTGTTATGTCCTGGTATTATATCCTTCTCTTGGTATCTACCTTCTTCAGGGTCTCAGCCAGGATTTAGAAACCCAAAAAAGCCAACTGTGAATTTTTGAGGCATCCTATTTCTCAACCTTGGGAGATCACAATATACTCAGATTACAACCTCAAACATGTATTTACTTATTGAAATAAAGTAAAACATCCTTATACTGTACGTGTCATGGGACTTGTATCGCGTCAGAAAACCTGAATTATATCTTTGAAAATGACATTTTAAGAAATTACTCACACACAATTTGGGTGTCCTGAGGGGTGCTTTTTAAAGTTTGGGTGTCCAAATGACACACAGACGCCCTGCTGGCTAACACTATGACCTTCTTCAAAGGCACTCCTGTCCAGTATGCAATGGGTGTTTCTACTTACAATCTTTTTTAACCCATTTAAGCTAAGGGATTAAGTACTGGTACTCGACACAATACCAAATACTGACATTGAATAGGATAAAGTAATGTTTAAGGTCAGCTATATCAGTTCTGCTTAACCCTTATGCTGCTGGTGGCTAATTTGGTCAATACAAAATGATGCAAAAAGCTGAAAAATGACTGAAACCCTGGCACATGGGTAGTCATCTGAGAGTACTCACCGAGAGCTATCCAATGAATACCAACATGACAAGGCTTAGATGCCCTTGTGCTGTGGATGTAAGTAGCCTCAGCATTGGAAGGGTTAACAATATCAGGTTGACTTACTAGCTAAACACGGACTGTAGGGAATGCGCAAAGCATGCATCAGTTAAAGTGCTGCAATATCAACATTGTATAAGGAACCTGTCTAAAATAGCATTAAAAAGGTTAAATAGCTAACAAAATGATAATTGCCCTTACCTTAAATTCTCATAAAATTCGACCAACTGAGGAATTTGGCCCACTATAACTATTTTGCAAAATGATTAATGGGAAATATGGGCAACCCTCAATCTATCGCCAGTTGCCATTTCACAAAACATGGCATTAGCTGTAGATATTGCTGATACAACATCAGGGTATTTCCAGAAAATATGGGCCACCCTAAACCCATAAAAATCAAAAGTATTGAATAGTGTCCTAAATTATGGAGAATTTATAATATTTTAGGAAACAGTATCAGGCCTCAACGCTAACTCAGAGTGATACTGGCCCTGTAGGACCAGTAACACCTAGCATCTACTGGTCCTGCAAAAGGTTTACTGGTCCTACATTTTTTCTTTAACATAACAAGAAAGAACATTGTATAAGATTCACCACAACATTTATCTTTATAAATTTTATCTTCATTTATTTCAAAAACAACTAGGGACATGGACATACTCAGGGGGAAACTTTTTAACAACAATAGTCCATGAGCCAGACCCCAAAATTTGAGGATGCGGTACCAATTTGCTGAATAAATCCAACAATGATTTTTGGTTAGCCTGATATCTCAAGTGTCCAAAATCAGTTGATGGACTTCCGGGGCAGTCTGCGAAATACCCTTTTGGCGGCCATCTTTAAAGATGGCCGCCATATGTTCACCAAATTGAATGGAGTCAGGAAATATTAAATAACTATTCACCAGAATGACCTAGGAACATGTGAGTTAGCTCAAAATGTGCGTAGTAACATTCTGCTTCTGACGATATATGATTTGTTAATTTTTGTTGGGATTATTTGTTAAAAAAATAGAGAAAAACATGAAAAAAATGTGATTTTTCATGTCGTTTTCATGAAGTACTTTAAAAAGTTTTCTATTTACCAATGTTAGAATACATTTAGGCCAACTCTTGTCTTGTTTTAGTGAGCCTGATATCTCAAGTGTCCAAAATCAGTTGATGGACTTCCGGGGCAGTCTGCAAAATACCCTTTTGGCGGCCATCTTTAAAGATGGCCACCATATTTCCCCAAAATGAATGGAGTCAGGAAATATTGAATAACTATTCACCAGAATCTCCTAGGAACATGTGAGTTGGCTCAAAATGTTCGTAATAACTTTCTGCTTTTGATGATATATGATTTGTTACCTTTTGTTGGAAATATTTGTTAAAAAAATAGAGAAAAACATAAAAAAAATGTGATTTATTATGACATTTTCATGACAAGCTCTTAATTTTTTTTTCTATTTATTAATGTTAGAATACATTTAGGCCAACACTTGACTCAGGTCATCTGGATTAGATTATAAGGCATCCATAGACAATGGTTACATATTCATTTCCACTTTATTGGCTGCTGCTCAGGTTATTTTGAACTTCAAATAGATATACATTTTCACATATTTGGGGTTAGGTAACACTATCTCAATTACGTACTACTCTGTAGTTCTCAATTGATTAGTTCAATTGATTATAGTTACACTTAAATTATAAATTCCAATACTATTTGATTTTACATATTATTGTTGTCTGTTTACATTCCCTATACTTAATTTATCGGCATTTTGCGATAGGAGAATATGAAGTGCCAAAACTGACATTCCAAATACCAATTGATCTCTCTCTCTCTCTCTCTCTCTCTCTCTCTCTCTCTCTCTCTCTCTCTCTCTCTCTCTCTCTCTCTCTCTCTCTCTCTCTCTCTTTTTACACACACACATATATATATATATATATATATATATATATATATATATATATATATATATATATATAGTCATTATGAAAGAATATTTCGTACAAAACACATGGATCATTTGCTTCGTTTATATTCAAGTTTTGGCACGTTCGCAAAAATGTGTGTATCTATCTATCTATCTATATCTATATACATATACATATATATATATATATATATATATATATATATATATATATATATAGGTAGATAGATAGATATACACACACTTTGTACCAAACTAAATCTAGGTGTAACCTTTAAACATATTCACTGAGTGTCACCATCACTGTTATCTGAATACTGCCCAACCTCATCATCTTCTTGGGTGTTGGCACAGTCCCGAAATTTGCACGCTGGGGTGCAGCGGAGGCCATTCACTACACACAGCTGGTGCTCCTGTGAGCCAGCATATCCCTATAGTTTTCCACCTACTACATCCCACCCATATTGACTTGCTGGACTAGGTATCTCCTATGAATTTTGCAGACCTTTCCTCCAGATTGCTGTTTGGTAGTTAGCACGGTATCTGTGCTGTTCCAATGAATCTTTGCAAGGGGGGGAGCTGGCCAGATGAAAAGTCACACTTCTTTGCACGGAACATTTCATACCTGAGTGTATTGAATTCCTTGGCAGTTGTATTCAAACAATACATGCTACAAGTGAATGATTGTATGGTATTGAGCATCTCATCTGTAACATGCCAATCCTGCCCTAAAGCCATGAACATCTCTCCGAACTCCTGCTTCTTTCGGATCAAATTGAGAGGCTTGAGCTTATCCTGGCCAGCAAAGGAGTTGATGGTGTTGCAAACTGCCTGTATCTATGTGGAGAGTGAGGAGGATAATGAAGACATCCGTGTCTTTAGAAATGATGACAACATTCCGGTAGCTTGACATTAATGTCCTATATGTGCTATAGACGTTGTGATGAAGACTGCCTGTGTGTAGTGAATGGTGTCCACTGCAACCCAATGTGCAAATTGCAGGACTGTTCTAACATTTAAGAAGATGATGAGGTTGAGCAGTATATGGATGACAGTGATACAGTGATAGTGACACTGAGTGAACAAGTTTAAAGGTTACACCTAGATTTAGTTTGGAAGGAAGGAAGATTTGGGGTTGACGTCGCTTTCAACAGCTTAGGTCATATCGCGACAAGATAGAAACCCGGAACCGGAACAAAATTCCCTTCTCTTAACGAGTAGTTCAACAAGGTCTTTCAGTTTCAGAAGGATCATAGACAGTCCTCCACAACGCCGCACCTTCATAAAGCAACTAGGCCAACCCGCTATTTCGAGGACCCAGCCGAAACTAGAACCTGGGAACACACGCTTCGGAGCCAGGTGTCGTAAACACTAGGCCACGGCGGATACCCCTAGATTTAGTTTGCTATCAACTGTGTGTGTGTATGTGTGTGTATGTATATATATATATATATATATATATATATATATATATATATATATATATATATATATATATATATATATATATATATATATATATATTTATATATATATATATATATATATATATATATATAAGGTATGATATCTTATATATATATATATATATATATATATATATATATATATATATATATATATATATATATATATATATATATATATATATATATATATATATATATATATATATATAAATATATATATATTTGTATATGTGTGTGTATGTACCTGCAGACCAATTGGCAAATGATGCGGTTTTTTTAAACAAGGATTAATTGGTATTTGGAATGTCACTGTTTTGGCACTTTACATTCTCCTATCCGAAAATGACGATATTATTAAATATAGGATATGGAAACAGACAATGATAATACTTAAAATCAAACAGTATTGGAATTTATAATGTAAGTTTAGCTCATGGACTACAATGCCTCCAAATGTTTACTGGCCCAGTAGGACCAGTTGAGGTCTTTTTTTATTGGCCCGAAGCTATTTTTGGAAATTTTTACT
This sequence comes from Maea johnstoni, assembly GCA_963942565.1. NCBI lineage: Eukaryota > Metazoa > Annelida > Polychaeta > Spionida > Magelonidae > Maea > Maea johnstoni. The sequence goes on along the minus strand of OZ012688.1, from coordinate 2,171,055 downwards.
GGCCTGGAGCCATAGGTTAACCCTTAGCGTCGAGCCCTGAGTATCATTATAAACAGGTAGCACAGACAGCAGTGCTCAGCCCTTGTCATATAACATATAAAAGCACTAATCCTGACTCCTGAGAGAGAGAAACCCTTATGCGGCTGATGGCTTATTTGGCCAATATAAAATCATGCCAAAAACCTCATCTGAGAGTACTCAGCGAGAACTATCCAAAGAATACCAACAAGACAGGGTTTAGATGGTTTTCAAAAATATGTGCATCCTTGTGCTTCGGATGAAAGTAGCCTCAACATTGGAACACTGTAATAAAGTTATTAAAGGACCCTGTCTAAAATACCGTTAAAAATGCTTATACCAAAGTGAAACGGTATTTGTCTTTATTTTAGGAAACTAGTCTCAATACATACTACTGGCACTGCACACACCAGTGCTCAGCCCTACTCACATAAGATATATATCAAGCACTAATCCTCAGAGATTAAATAAGACGTGACTGCTGAGACTGCATGGTGGAAGAGGGTTAGCCCAGTAACAATAAACTAAGGCGGACACCAACCGAGAAATATAATTGCTCCTTCCATGCCGGTTTAAGCTGGTGATTAAGGGTATTAGCTTTATGACTGACCACTGGAAGAACACTTAAATAAGCTCAATCATGTGATGATAAATGACATTATAATGACCCCCCATCTGCTTGGTATTTATACCTTATAATCCACATACTTGTATGTGTGGAAATACATCTATCACATCCATTCGAAAATTTGAAGAGAGTAGGTTAATAAAGTTCTGAAAACCTGATTTCTCCTTCGTATTTTTACAAAAATGTGCCTTTGTAAAAAATATATCTCCAAAATGGTCTGGATTTTTTAACCGGTGTAGGCATAAATAGGTGATATGCCTGGTAGTCGTAAAAAAAGCATCTGATACTGCTATATGCTAATTAGCCAAGTGGCTAATGGTAACATATTTAATTGATAAATAGAAATTCCTACCAAAAACGTTTGGATATCATGAAATATACTTTTCAAGGAATCATGTTTGCATGTGAGCCCCAGACATTCTATTAATCAAGGCACCAGAAATGAACAAGATACAGCGGGAGGAGAGAAAAGAACAAAAGATCCATTATTCTTTTCAATAGATCCATTGTTCTTTTCATACATAACAAAGGAAATTGTAAGGCTAGCTTTTTTTTGCAATAAGATATGCAGGATGACTCATAACAATGACATATATTCACGTACTCCATTGCGGTACCATACCTTTCAGAAAAGGTGATATATGATATTTCTGCCTCAAGCGCATAACATGGGAAAGGATTGATTATTAATGCTCTCTGCAATATGATATGGAGGATAATTCCTAACAATGACAAATACATTAATAGTTCAGTCAACCCTTTGAAGAAGATATACATCTAACTGGAACCAGTATGAAAGAATCTTAAGCTTGCCTGGATTTTATGACATTCAAACCTGCATTATCCTCCGTACAGCTCCCTTTAGAGTGTGTTTAATTTGCTTTCCCAGCATAAACATGTAAGCATAATGCATTGGATGCCAGCCTGTCTACTTCAGATAACCAGCATTGGATATATATATATATATATATATATATATATATATATATATATATATATATATATATATATATATATATATATATATATATATATATATATATATATATATATATGTACATGGAGGGGGTTCACTGTACATACACTTAAGAAACGTACAACACTTACCTGAAGTAAAAGTGAGCCATCAGGTATTGTTATTCTAATACAAAAACTTCTGTCCAGCGTCCCAACGCGGACACTATGTTGATATCTTCGATACTGTAGTAGCCTATGTTTGTCTCCATGAATCCTGTAGGCTGTAATAAACAAAGGAAATATGCAAATTAGGAACATTACATTTATTGCAAGTCTCATCACCAGTGTCGATACTTGAATGAATATTCATGCTGTGATCTGTTATCCTGATTTAGTTTTTGTCAATAAAAACATGTGGCATGACCTATTGGTTGACTGCACCAAATGTTAAAAAATGAATTAGGATAATTACACCCAGATTTTAAATCAAAAGTTCACAGTACTCCTTTGAGCAACATAAATTGCCAATTAAACTTCTAAAGTATGGAATAACAAAATAAACATAAAGGTATGCACTATATTCAATAGAATGATAATATTTGCCTCTGCAGCCAGGCTGGCTATAAGAAAAGGAACATTTTAAAAGATCATACTCAGAGGAATATCAAGAATACAATCAGTTGAAGAGCATCATCTGTCCCATCAGTTATCCTTTACTACAGTTCCAAAATTAGCATTAGAAGGGTCAAGATTGATTATTTTGTTCAAATTATGTATAATCATGAAACATCTACAATAAAGACATCAGATAGATCGATAAAGAAACAAGTGATGTGTTTGATGTACGTAAATAGTGTATTTATATACTAACAAAATTTCCATTTGCACAGGTGGCAGTGTTAGCTAGATTGTTGGCCAAGTAGAATAACAACTGTGGTCTCCTATCTGGTATGCAATGCAAATCTTATAGTGTTAATATATAGAGATATATGTCTACAATATGTATACATCATACTGCGCATTTGTAAAGTCGATATAATACTTTAAGTTATAGAGAGAGAGAGAGAGAGAGAGAGAGAGAGAGAGAGAGAGGAGAGAGAGAGAGAGAGAGAAAGAGAGAGAGAGAGAGAGAGAGAGAGAGAGAGATGAGAGAGAGAGAGAGAGAGAGAGAGAGAGAGAGAGAGAGAGAGAGAGAGAGAGAGAGAGAGAGAGAGAGAGACAGAGAGACAGAGAGACAGAGAAAGTTTAAGATACCACAAAAAAAAATTAAAAGTAGAATAAAAACTTAACGAATCAGCTAGTTTGTGTATTGGTTCAACTTTTCACTGTTTTCAACAGCTTAGGTCATATTCCAACGTGGTAGAAATTGGGAGAGGGACAAAGTCTTTTTGTGAAATGTCAAAGAGACTGAAGATGCAAAGGTCTCAATAGCTGGGGGGGGGGGGCAGCTACAGAACCAGGACTTCTGCTCAGCGGATTTGTTTTGTATGAGGGGGTTCATTTAAATAGAGATGTAGGTTAACTTTATTGGTTTGGGCAAAACTAAAGAATTGGCCGATGTCCAGTCGGCCCAGCGGGCAATTAAAGTAACTATTATTTTTGCTTGCCCACACCCCTGATTTTCCAGGGTTTACTTGCCCTAGGCAAGCATGCAAGCGTTAATGTTGAGTGGTGAATTCTGAAGGAGAGTTGTTGGTATTGTTCTGATTAACATTTCTCTTTCAAATATTTTCCTAAATAAGCTTATGCCTGAATATGTTAAGTTATTTTGGCCTCTGTGTGCATTAATGAGTTAAGGAGCACCCTGATTGTCAATTGATTTAAGTGTACCAATTGTACTTGCTTCACATTTGATCCAGTATGACCTTCATTGACCCAGTTCTTAAACAAAGGAGATATGACCTGAGTGATTACAAAGACATCAATAATGCTCTTTAACCCACTTGTGGAGCAACTAAAAAAGGCTTCATCGACCATTTGTACGCCCAAATCCTCAAAAATCGCCCCTAAGGACAACCAAGTTTTGTGAGTAATTTATTGAAACGTCAATTTCCAGCATATAATCAACTTTATTTCACCTCAATATTAAATCCTGGCTATAAGACCCTGCTTGGGAAAGTTTTCTTTTAAATGAATTCACAAAATATTTCAGGGGTACTAGCTTCAAGAAAAAGCGTTTTTTGGGAAGAAATTAAAACAAAAAACCTAAAAAAAATCAACGAAACCCTGGCACATAGGTACTCATCTGAGAGTTCTCAGCGAGAGCTATCCAATGAATACCAACAAGACAGGGTTTAGAAGGTTTTTAGAAATCTTTGCCTCCTTGTACTTTGGCCGAAAGTAGCCTCAGTATTGGAAGGGTTGAGGTGAATTGGGTGTACAAAAAAGAACCTGGGTCAGTCGAAGCAGATTACTACATGCACCAACACATTCTCCAAACATTATTATTGAGGACAATCAATACGGATTACAGTTGCACTACACAATAACAAGCCTTAAAGAGGCAAATATCAATGTCTTTAATGAAGAAAACTGGTGTAAAAACTGGCAATCTGGTGTAGCTTCTTCAGCGTGATGATCATTATGAGATGTTTCCAACAGATGATCTCGCTATATAATACAAATAAAACCAATTGATGCTTAATAAGAATTCTTCCAGGAATTGCCATCTGCACTGTAGATTACTTTGACAATAGCTTAGGAATTGATAAAGATTTTACAAAAATTTTGAAGGAGATCGAGTTGTTGGTAATGTTCTGATTTAAACATGTTTCTAACAAAAAAAAATTCTAACATTGCTTTTGACTGCAAGATATAATCAATATTGTCAGGTTGCTTTTGGTCGCTGTGGGCATTTATGGGTTAATTGACTCTTTTGGGTAGGGCTGTCATTGATAGGAAATTTTTACCGATTCGATTATTGATAAAACTATTACCGATATGGTACTTTGATCCGATTCAGATTTATGTTACCTTTAACTGCTGATCTCTGCATCATAACCAATAATGTGCTCATTTGACATGTCGGCAGTTAGCACGTGGGGTGATTCATGACCTCTTGACCTCGCACACATGCGTAATCTGCTCACGTCCCGGTCTGACAGCGGAGTGATGTTAGAGATCGCCCTGGGTGATTTACCGCGTTTTACGTTTCTGTTTTTATTTTACTACAGCGTCACTACCAACTTGGTGCTTTCATATGAATCGATATCTTGGGATGTCCAAGATATCGATAATCGGCAAGGATTTCTTGCCGGTTCACCGATACGGGCAGTATCGATGACAGCCCTACTTTTGGGTCAAAACTATTCATAACTACTATAGCATCTCCTGTAACCATTTCATGCCTGTTAAATGCCTTAAATCCGCCTGGCAATTTCGATGATAACTCTCTGACTAAATTAAATTTTGAAAAACATTTGAATATTAAATCTTCATCTGGACACAACAACCAACTCTCCTTCAAATATTTCATGAATGTAAGTCTAGTTAGTTTGTTTCTTGCAAAAGTATTTAAGGCCATCATTTTAACTGTGCAATCCTTGCCTAGGCTATCTATTTTTTTTTCACTTCTTTTAATTATAAATTGTATTGTGTTATAACCCAAACATTCCTACTATTATTTAGTTCTTTATTTGCTCACCAGGTGGCTACCATGAGAACCTTCTAATTTCCTTTCTGTATTGGCTAATTTATGAAGGTGTCCACCTCCATTACCATCTATGTTGAGTGTAGTTTTATCCGTTAGGATACCTCAACTCTCAAAAATCACCCCTCAGAACAACACAAAGTATGTGAGTAATTTCTTAAAATGCCAATTTTAAGCATATGATTAAATTTTCTGCACCACAAAATGATTCCTATGACATGGTATGAGGATATTATACCTTATTTCAATAAGTAAATACATGTTTGTGATTGTGATCTAAGTATATTGTGGCCTCCCTTGAAAAAAAGGTGTCACCCAAAGATTTTACAATTCCCAGTTTCAGGCACCCAGTTTCTAAATCCTGGCTAAGACTCTGAAGTCAAGGCTAAGAAATTAACACCTAGGCATGAAATAAAAGATAAGATCATTACATAGTTAATAGAATTTAATTATTCTATGATTGGACGGAGACCTGTATAGGCATCCATTTTTGTTTCCAGTATGTACAACAGATATGACAATCACTTTTAACCCTTATGCTGCTGGTGGCTAATTTGGACAATACAAAATGATGCAAAAAAACCTGTAAAATGATTGAAACCCGGGCACAAGGGTACTCATCTGATAGTACTCAGCGAGAGCTTTTCAATGAATACCAACATGACTAGGTTAAGATGGTTTTCAAAAGATTTCTCATCCATGTGCTTTGGACGAAAGTAGCCTCAGCATTGGAAGCTAGGTTTAAGTAAATGCTTCAAAAGATTGACCGGATCCAATTAAATGTCCTAACTGCTGACATGTTTTATCACCAGTAGATTTCACTAGTATGAAAGACCACATATGACATAACAGGATATGGCCACACATCAACAATACCAGGAAGTATTACAGAAGATTACTAGATACGAAACTCTAGCCTACCACACAATATACTGACACCATTGACAGACACATGACTGGTTGACAAGGTTGTTTTGACTGACCGAGAAACTTGCATTCATTAACCTGGTTCTAAATTTTCAAGATGTATGATTTCATCATTGGACAAGCATTTATTGTTGCTTTTATTGACAAGAACTGGTTTTGGCTAACCAAGGTAATTTGCAATGTACAATTCACCAGGACTGAAAAGAAGCAATTTTCGACTGTGGCCTAGAAAAATAAAATTGTTAGTTTCCTATAACCAAAGTTTATTCTGCCCTACAACTCCCAAACAACATAAATACAGGATTAGAACACTTCATTAGTGCAGTATGAAGTGTTTAACCTTTCCAATGCTGAGGCTACTTTCGTCCAAAGGACGAGGATGCTAAGATTTTTAAAAACCATCTAAACCCAGTGTCATGTTGATATTCATTGGATGGCTCTCACTGAGTGCTCTCAGATGAGTACCCATTTACCAGGTTTTCAGTCATTTTTCAGCTTTTTTGCATCGTTTTGTATTGGCAAAATTAGCCAGCAGCAGCATAAGGGATAAGTTTATTCCTTCGGTTATTTTTCATGTTTTTTCATCATTATGTATTGGCTAATTTAGCCACCAGCAGCATAAAGGTTAAAGATGAGTGTTCTACTTAAGGTAACATTAACTCTTCCTATCAGGGTCTTTGCCAGAATTTCAAAAATGTCTGTCCAAAACAGCAATTCCAAAATCTCTGCCTGTTCACAGTTAACTACTTATCTACCTCAAATCCTTATACCAACTACATTTGATGGCCTACTGTGTCAAAAAGGCAATTTACACTTCAGCTATGTCATAGAAAATTGTTTGTTAGGAAAATATTAGGCAAAAAAATTCAAAATAGAAATTTTTTATCTAGAAATTTTTGCCTAGCTCCAAAAAGGAGATATTCAGGAAACTGCCTGTTCAAAATACAGGTAGGACGGGTCCTGGATAAGTCTCTTCTTCCTATGCTGAGGCTACTTTCTTCTGGGGGAAAAGAACGCAAAGATTTTTAAAGACCATCTAAACCCAGTCATGTTGGTATTCATTAGATAGCCCATCTTGCTGAGTACTCTCAGATGAGTACCCATATGCCAGGGTTTGTCATTTTTCAGGTTTTTTGCATCATTTTGTATTGGCCGAATTAGCCACCACCAGCATGAGAGTTAAATGTACATATTTATCCACAGCAGCCATAAAATACACATAGGGCCACTCCAATTTATTTACTTGTCTTACGAGCTCAGGAGGTAGGAAATGAGCCATTTTGGAATTTAAAAAAAAGTTGAAAAATGTGACTTTTATTTATTTTTATTTTTTTTTAGAGTCTGCCGACTAGGACTGGTAGTGATATGCTTCTACCAGTGATCTTCTTCTATTCTCAACTAAATAAAATCAATCAATCTATTAATCCCTGTAACCTGAAAGGTGGGAGGTATACCTCCTCAAGTCTGAGGCTCTACTACAGCAATGATAGCTTCCTGTAGTTGATTGAATCACCCTTACAAAGAATATTCTTAAAACTTGCACTTTTTTTTTTTTTTTGAGTCTGACAGAAAATTTCAAACCACTTTCGTCCGTAAGACACCAAAGGTAACTTTTTTTTTTTTTTTTTTTTGGAGTCTGACAGGATTTTTTTTCCAAAAAAAGCTTGTAAGACAAGTAATTAAATTGGAGTGGCCTAGTATGGAAAAATAAAATAATCCAAAAGAAATTCTTAACTACTTATCTACCTTATATTTTTCTGATCTTTAATACAGGAAAACAAACAACTTCTTAGGCCAGAGCAAGAGAAAGGAATTGAATTTGAACATTAACCTGGTTCTGGGTTTTCAAGGTCTACAATTTTATGATCCCACAAGAACCTATCTCTATTAATAATATTATAAAGAAAATCATGCAGATTTAGAAAGGATACACTGGACGCATGTTGACATGAATTTGTTACGTGCCTATTTCTTTCTTACTAGTGTATTCTAACAGTATGAAAGACCACACCTGTACAAGCAGCACACGCACATTGAGGGACAATAACAGGAAGAGCTTATAATATTACGGATGACGGGATGACGAGCACACGATTAAGACACATGAACCTGGAATATGTGTGCACATGGTTTGGAATTTTGTTTCTCGTCACTTTTTTTGCGATATTGCGGCTACCAGTACAGTCATGACCGTACTGGCAGCACATAAACGAAGATGAACAATAATGTAGGAAGTGCTTATAATATTACAGATGAGGACTACACAATAAAGACACGTGCACCTGGAATATGTCTGCACATGGTTTGGAATTTTGTTTCTCGTCACTTTTCAAGGCTTGATGCTAACTGCAATGAACGGCTGACCCCAGGCAAGTAAAAATTCCCAGAAAATATCTACGGGCCAGTAAAAAAATACCTCAACTGTTCCTATAGGGCCAGTAAACATTTGGGAACATTCTTGTTAACAAGTTTCCCCACAAGAATATATTGAATGTTGTCAGTGAATTTTTTGCAATGTGCTTTTTTGTTATGATAAAGTCAAATTTGTAGGACCAGTAACAATTTTTCAGGGACAGAGTACATATTTTAGGTTTTACTGGTCCTACATCACCAGTAACACTATGAGCTAGCATAAAAACCAGTTTTTTCTGCCATATTGCGGCTAAGTCATGACTAGGCAGTTGTAACTGGAGGAGGAAAATGTAGTACCCAGGGAAAACCACCAACTAACCCCGGGTCACCAGCAACTTTCTCACGAGCCAAGGGTGTGATTCGAACCTGGACAGTGGTGAGAGACAGCTAGCAGTCAGTGGCAACACCTCAGACCACAAGGCCATCAGGGCAGGCCCACAGTAAACTGGTCTGACATCTTTAAGCATAACCTAACAAATAGAAAGATACCCAAAAAATAATTGAGGTAGATTAAATCAATTAAACATGTTTAAAATCTTTCGATCAAATATTTCTCAAAATTTTCCTTTATCATGAAGAATTATCAGGACATCTTCAGGAAATGTCTTCCGTAACCTTAACCCTTCCAATGCTAAGACTACTTTTGTACAAAGCACAAGGACCCAACCCTGTCATGGTTGGAAAGCCCTCGCCTAGTACTCTCAGATGAGTACCCATATGCCACGGTTTCAGTCATTTTTAAGTTTTTCGCATCATTTTGTATTGGTCAAATTAGCAACCAGCAGCATTAGGGTTAACACCTATGTTGCCGGTGCTTAAAGTGGCCAATAAAAATGATGCAAAAAACCTGAAAAATGACTGAAACCCTGGCAAATGGGTACTTATCTGAAAGTACTTGAAGTGAGAGCTTTGCAATGAGTACCAACATGACAGGGTTTAGATGGTTTTCGAAAATCTTTGCGTCCTTGTGTTTGGACAAAATTAGTCTCAGCACTGGAAGGGTTAAAAGCAGAAAAGAATATTCTAATAGAAAATTCTGCCAATGAGGTGACTCAGTATGAACAAATCAATCCTCAATTACATGTAGAATCAACTGTAAACCAATATGAGGCTCAATATAACTCATTAGTTAACTCGTAAAACATAGGTGTTCTCATAAAACATTGATAAATCAGGACAACTTCCTGATCACAGGTCTGGACAATCTCGACAGCCACACTTCTACATTTCCTTTTAACCAATTAACGCTCACAGTGGCCAAAAGCTGCCTCACAATGTTGACGATAGTTTGCAGGTAAAAGCAAAATCAGGAAAATATTTGATGGAGAAATGTTAATCATAACATTACCTACAACTCTCCTTCAAATATTTTGGAAAATCATTCTCAGTTTCTGAGCTATCGTCAAAATCATCATAGATCCAGACGACAATTTGGAGGAACTCTTTTAGGTATTAATAGGTTAATTATTGAGATCAATCATCTTTACTGCTCCTCCAGCTTCAGTGAATGAAGGAGCTGGCTAAATAAAGTACCTGGCCCTGCAGAACTCATAAACCACTACTTCCAAGAAACACCAGGCGAGCCTAGCAACCTAGAACATATTATACAGTGGTGGTGATATTATGGGAATCTAGATACCCTTTTCACATTAATCAACTCTTAGGCACCTGTTCTGCATAGAGGCCTGCCCCAACGGCTGAGCCGTGAGTCCTGCGTGCTCCACAGCAAGATTTACCGGAAGTAGTAACCTCGCACATATTATACAGTGGTGGTGGTGATATTATGGGAATCTAGAAATCATTTTTACATAAATCAACTCTTAGGCACCTGTTCTGTTCTGCCCCATCGGCTGAGCAGTCCTGCGTGCTCCACAGCAAGATTTGCTGGCCGATTGTAGTAACCTAGCACATATTATACAGTGGTGGTGGTGATATTATGGGAATCTAGATACCCCCTTCACATTAATCAACTCTACAGTACACATTCGTCTGGGGGGGGGGGGGGGGGGGTGTCAATGGCTTAACAATCCAGCATGCTAAACAGTTAAGAAATGCCTGTAGACTCTTGCAACCTAGCACATATATTATATAATGGTGATGATGATATCATGGGAATCTTGATACCCTTTTCACATTAATCAACTCTCAGGTGCCTGTTTGTCAGGGGGGTCTACCCCAATAGCTGAACAGTCCAATGCCTATGGAGGTGTAGATGCTAGCTCTTGGGTGGGATTATGGTGATTGTAGAACCCCTAGTCCTGTGGTCTCCCCCAAAACAGCAATACCAAAATCTCTGCCTGTTCACATTTAGCTAAGTACTATAATCTACTTCAAATCCTTATACCAACTACATTTGATAGACTATTGTGTCAACATTATAGGCTGTTTACACTTTAGTTATGTCCTAAAAGATGGTTTGTTAGGAAAATATTTGGTTAACACCCCCAAAAAGTCTAAATTGAAAATTCTTTATAGAAATTTTTGCCTGTCCAAAAAGGAGGTTTTCAGGAAACTGCCTGTCCAAAGGACAGGTAGGACGGGTCCAGGCTAAGTCCCTGATCTCAACTCTGTGAGACTAATCTAGGCAGTCTGAACATGAATGCTTTATAGAATACACAAATTACAGTCAAGTTTGTTGATTCTGTGCTAATCTGTATCCAGGCACAAGGCAAGTAATTATAAATTTACCTATCTGATATTTATATAATCAGTACAAACCTATGATTTAAGCTTATAAACCATTATTTCTCAATATCATATAGGTAATTGCGCTGAAAAACAGTTTAATTTCTATCCATCGCTGACCAATCTTTCATTTTATTTGTACGAGTAAAATATTCATAACTATTATGTACATCTGAAGCATGCATACAGTCTGACACATATGGAAATATCTAGATAATAAAACAGCATTTTAAGACTAAAGCATTTTAAGTTGGTAAGTTTTGTTCAAAGTTCTCTAACCATGTTTACATTTATAGATGCAAAAGGATTTTAAGTATCTACTTAAACCTATGCAATATATTCTCACCTACCAAAATTGTTTGATAGTGCACACGTCCCCCCTCCCCTACACAAACGCCAAATATGTTTATTAGAGTGTATTATCCCATCAGTAACATTTCTCATTCAAATAATTCCCAAACAAAGCTAATTTTTATGAGTAATGTTGATCCAGACGACTCTTGTCAAGAATAACTGGGTTGTTAACCTAAATATCTTTCAGGTCCTGTAGCAGAATTGTTAAAGGTAGGAGTGTTTGCCTGTAAGCTGTTTTTACATTTCAGCGAAATACAATACATGATCGGATTCCTAGAAGTAGACAAGGTTACTGGGTTAGTGGAAGCACAGGATCAATTTTCCTCCATCCACGCACAATTACTGAGACTGATACGGAGCCTTCATCTTAAAGCCCTTAAATCTCACTTCAGCTTTAACGGTTTAACCATTCCAATGCTGAGGATAATTTTATCCAAAGCACAAGGATGCAAAGATTTTTGAAAATCATCCAAACCCTGTCATGTTGGTATTCATTAGATAGCTCTCACTGAGTTTACTCTCAGATGAGTACCCATTTGCCAGGGTTTCAGTCATTTTTCAGGTTTTTTGCATCTTTTTATATAGGTCAAATTAGCCAGCAGCAGCACAAGTGTTAAATCCCTTAGACCTCACTTAAGCATTAATAGTTTAAAGCTCACCTGTCAATGGCAGCCCTGCATCTGAGGGTTGAAGAGTGCCAACAGCAGGTCTGATCTTGATAATATAGTGTACACATGTAATAGGAACTTGTCTGGCGTATTATTCCCTAACCTGCCCCCGCATTACGCATTTTGTTTGGACGAATACCGTAATTTTGTTAAATCAAGCTTTGTCAACTTGGGAAATTTTGTTAATGTACCAAACTGCCTTTGTACGGGTAGCTGAACTATGTCAATTTCATAAATATCTTAAAATCTTCAACTTCTTAAATTCACATTTTTGTCGATTTTCACTGAATACCTTTTATTGTGGCAAAGTGGTATGTGTGTGTGATCTTTTGTGTGAGAAGGCGTTTTCTGTGTAAAGGCGTTTTTCTGTGCATAATTTTCCAGAGCATGTGATTATTTCTGTTAGACTTGCTGTCATTCAGGGAGAGATGGATAGACATTATTGAGCACTTCATAACAAGTTCAGTAACGAAATAACGAGCAGTCATTAAACTATTGTTAAGACTTAAAGGGAATCTAACTAACAGGGCAAATCACTAACACAGAAATTTCGCACAGACTTTTAGTGAGTCTACCACAAGCTGAGCAAGTTAGACACGTGGTACGTGGTAGAGGAAAGAGGTTTGGCTCAGAAGGATTTTTCAGGAAACTGTCTGTCTAAACGGCAGGCTGGACCGGTCCCGGCTAAGTCCCTGTTTCACACAGACTTATAATAATAATAATAATAATTGGAATTTATATAGCGCCTTTTCCATTCATAAAATGTTCAAAAGCGCTGCACATTGTCATAGTTTGAGTCATAGTCCACAACGCCTCAATGGGCTAGCCTGAAAAGGTGTGTTTTGAGACACTTCTTGAAGGCCTGACACGATGTAGAATCCTTCAGGTGTTGTGGAAGCGCATTCCATAATCTCGGTGCACTAATGGAGAAAGCGCGATCTCCAAATTTGAGTCTAGTCCGAGGCTCATCCAGAAGGCCCTTTGCTTCTGATCGTAGATGGCGTCTGGGTTTATAAGGCACAAGCAGCTCCTTGATGTACTTAGGTGCAAGTCCGTTTAGCGCCTTGTATACCAGCAGTAGGACCTTAAATTGGATGCGGAATTTGATTGGTAGCCAGTGAAGCTTGATGAGAACAGGTGTGATATGTTCATACTTCCTGGTTCTCGATACTATCCTTGCTGCACTGTTTTGTAGTCGCTGCAGCTTTGCAATCAAATCCTGTTGTATTCCAGTTAGGAGAGCATTGCAGTAATCCAAGCGAGACATCACCAGTGACTGCATCACTGTTTTTGTGGCATCTTCTGTTAACACACGTCTCGCTTTTCCAATATTTCTCAGGTGAAATCTAGATTTTTTGACAACACTCTTGACATGGGGTGCCATGATCAGTAGAGAGTCAAACATAGCTCCCAGATTCCGCACAGGCTCAGATGCAACAGACACATCAGTACCTGCTACAGAGAGTGACTTAATGTTCAGTTCAGCTAGGTGTTTCTTAGAGCCGAATAGAATTATTTCAGTCTTGTCATTGTTGTTTTAGCTTGTTCTGAGACATCCAGACACTAATGTCACACAAACATTTCTCAAGATTTAGGATTTCACGTTTGACTATTGCGTTATCACTTGTCTTTTTGAATGATAAGCAAAGCTGGGTGTCATCAGCATAGCCATGATTGTTCAGACCGTAGGATCGGATTAGCTGTGCCAGATGTATGATGTATATTAGGAACAATAGTGCACCCAACACAGATCCCTGTGGTATACAGACCACAGGATTTCCTGATTTTCGGAGAAGTCATCATTGATTTTGATCCTCTGTTTCCTGCCTAGCAGGTACGATTTGAACCACTGTAGAGCAGATCCTTTAACTCCAAGAACTGAGTGAGTCTACCACAAGCTGAGCAAGTTAGAGAATGAGCTAGAGCAGTGTTAACCCTTCCAATGCTAAGACTTGTAGTGAGTCTACCACAAGCTGAGCAAGTTAGAGAATGAGCTAGAGCAGTGTTAACCCTTCCAATGCTAAGACTTGTAGTGAGTCTACCACAAGCTGAACAAGTTAGAGAATGAGCTAGAGCAGTGTTAACCCTTCCAATGCTAAGACTTGTAGTGAGTCTACCACAAGCTGAGCAAGTTAGAGAATGAGCTAGAGCAGTGTTAACCCTTCCAATGCTAAGACTTGTAGTGAGTCTACCACAAGCTGAGCAAGTTAGAGAATGAGCTAGAGCAGTGTTAACCCTTCCAATGCTAAGACTTGTAGTGAGTCTACCACAAGCTGAGCAAGTTAGAGAATGAGCTAGAGCAGTGTTAACCCTTCCAATGCTAAGACTTGTAGTGAGTCTACCACAAGCTGAGCAAGTTAGAGAATGAGCTAGAGCAGTGTTAACCCTTCCAATGCTGAGGCTACTTTCGTGCAAAGCACAAGGACACAAAGATTTTTAAAAACAATTTAAACCCTATCATGTTGGTATCAATTGGATAGCTCTCACTGAGCTCTGAGTCTCTCAGATGAGTACCCACTTGCCAGAGTTTCAGTCATTTCTCAAGATTTTTGCAATATTTTGTATCGGCCAAATTAGCCACCAGTGGCATAAGGGTTAAGACAGACATTTTACACAGACTTGTAGTGAGTCGACCACAAGCTAAGCAAGTTAGAGACGAAGCTACAGCAGTAGCAGTGATATGTGGTAGAGGAAAAAGATTTTGTCTGAAATTATTTTTTTCATATTTTCAGGAAACTGCCTGTCCAAAAGACCTGGCTAAGTGCCTAAGTCCCACTTTCACACAGAATAGTAGTGAGTCTAATCACAAGCTGAGGAAATTTAACCCTTATGATGCTGGTGGCTAATTTGGCCAATACAAAATGATGCAAAAATCCCTGAAAAATAACTTAAAAACCCTACACATGGGTACTCGTCTGCAAGTACTCAGGGAGAGCTATACAATGAATACTGAACATGGCAGGATTTAGAAAAATCTTTGCATCATTGTTCTTTGGATGAAAGTAGCCTTAGCATTGGAAGGGTTAAGAGATGGAGCTACAGCAATAAACAGCAGTATTAACAGCAGTGGTACATGGTAGAGGAAAAAGGTTTTGTCTGAAAATTCTTTTTGCAGGAAACTGTCTGTCCAAACGACAGGCTGGACAGGTCCTGGCTCTATTAAACTCCCTATTTCCCACACTCTTGTAGTGAGTCTATCACAAGCTGAGGTCGAGCTAGTTAGAGACAAAGCTAGAGCAGTATTAACAGCAGCAGCGGCCCGCAGTGGTGGTAGAGGAAAAAGGTTTTGTCTCAAGTTTTTTTTTGCAGGAAACTGCCTGTCCAAAAGACCCGGCCTAAGTCCCTCTTTCACATAGAATACAGGGCTCGAAATTAATACAGGGCTCGAAATTAATACAGGGGGGTGCCAGGAGCCGAGGGCTCCCTTTAATTCTCCTGCGGCTCCCTCAAATGTTTGCAGGGAGCCCAAAAGATGTACTGCTTTCTATGCACAACATATCTAGGTAGCTTTAGAAGATGCAATTGGGCTCCCTGGATAAAATCTTAATTTCGAGCCCTGGAATAGTAGTGAGTCTCTCACAAGCTGAGGAGCAGTTAGAGACGAAGCTAGAGCAGTATTAACAGCAGCGGCGGCTGCAGTGGTGGGAGAGGCAGAGAGTTGGCAGTCGTCTCAGCTCAGCAAGCCCAGTGCCTGCAGCTACGAAGAGGAGAGGCAGCATAAAAAGATCTCTTCACCTTACCGCTGCTCTGACGCAAGCGGCACACGTCACGCGGCCGTAAAAATCCTTCCCAGTGACATCCAAGCGACCCATTTAATGCGTCATTCTGGATCAGGTGAAGGCCCTATGAGAGGATTCACAAGGCCCTAATTGCCAATTAGTCAACTGACCAATCAGAGATGGCGGTACGCTGGGGAGCTGTGATATCATCACACAAATGCACTTGGATGATTTTTTCGAGCCTTCTGCTATTTTAAGAGAGTAAACTACAGTGTCAATGCTGGTGGAGTTATCATGCCAATGCTATATAGCAGATATACAAACACGCCTGGAGCCATAGAGCTCGCATCAAGTATCCTCTTTCAAATCTAAAACATACATGCACTCAACAAATATATCTTCACTTCTGTCAGAAGGCTATTTCAAGTATGTTCACAAATTGAAAGAACATGTAGGGACAATTATGAGGACCATAGGGCAAGCAAAAACTGGTAAACCATGTACTTCTAGTGCAACATGCTTATGTATAGAATATATGATGTATAAACAGAAATTAAGATCACTAGTAAGGTGATGAATACCATTGCAAGCCAGTTAAAAGCCCCATCCCAAAACACACCTCAAAGCAGCATAATCCTATAACTAGGTGTATCTCCAGGTTCCTGGGTGTTATCTGGTAGAGAATATCATCGCCACCTGTCATTATTCAATCCATATTCTGTTTTATTTCAAAATTTAGAACTTTTATTTCAAGTGACATAATCTCATTACCTACGCAGGTGATGGTTACTGCAGGTTCAGAGTTACTTTAGGGATATCGTTGATTATGCCCCCAAAAAAGTATTTCTTTGATTTTATACTCCTGAAGATTTTTACAGGCCATAACATTGAAAATTTTAGTGAGAAATCTTGAACCCAAGTGCATTAGGCTCATACAGCTAGAAAATTTTTCAACTATTTATAGCAAACCGGACCCTCACCTTTGTTTTGACTGTGACACGCGACCACTGAGGTGTGTCTTTGTACAACTGTCTTTTGATCCTAGCCCACATTGGATCAACGAGGCCTGTCCTTGCTAAAGCACCACTGGGTTATAGGCTCCACACACACGATATCTCACTAAAATTTTCAAATATTATGGCCCGTAAAAATCTTTAGCAGTAAAGAATCAAAAAATTACTTTTTATTGGGCATAGTCAATGACATCCCTAAGGTATATGTGAACCTGTAGTGACCATCACTTGCGTAAGTAATGAGATTATGTCATTTGAGTGAAAAGTTGTAAATATTGAAATGAAATAGAATATGGGTTAACTAAGGACGGTTGGCTATGATATTATCTACCTGACAACACTCAGGAACCTGGAGATACTCCTTGTTCTATGATTATGCTACAATGAGATGTATTTTTGGACGGGCCTTTTATCTAGCTTGCAATGGTACCCATCACCTTAACAAACTTTTCATTGGATTTACCATATGGACCATATGACAATCAAGTGTAATAAAAATAGATATGCTTCATGAAGATTCTACATTCTTCATGTATGATAACAACAGGACAACTTAACCTGAGTCAGTAAAATATCCAGTTGTGAACATCCTAGAGTATATATATATATATATATATATATATATATATATATATATATATATATATATATATATATATATATATATATATATATATATATATATATATATGAGTGTGTGTGTGAGCATCCTAGAGTGTATATATATTAGAGCTGCACTCATGGAGGGAGATCAACTCATGAGCTTACCACCCGTTTGACTCGTGAGCTCATGAGGTCACGGACGTTCCAATTTTCCAAAGAAATACTTATTTTCCAGCCCAGTTATTAAGAAATAAATATTTATTGGCAGAGATTTATTAACATTGCCATGTTTATTTAATTCTAAAACTTGCTGACGAGGTACAAAGGTCAGTATAAAACTCAACACCGCTTGAATATATACATTGGAGATTGTAAAAAAGACATGACCAGGGTTTGACTTTCCCAGGGGCCCAGGGGCATATGCCCCTAGATTTTGCTGTGGGCCCCCAGATTTTTCAGACTAGAGGCCCGGAATAGTATATATAATAATACAGAAATCCTGTTTTTGACCTCTCAATTTATCAAAAGACCTTTTCGGGCCCCTAGCCTGAAATCTAAGTGTCAGACCCTGACGACAGTGACAAGCAGTTATGTATATTAATAATGTGTGTTAGGTGCTCTGTGTTACGTTTGTGTTCCCAACATAGACAAGTTCATGATTTTAGCATTTCAGCTCGAGCTCGGCGAGTTTGCCCCAGGCCTCGAGCCACTCGAGTTCGTGAGTGGTGAGTGCAGCTATAATATATATATATATATGTAAATATGTAATATATATATATATATATATATATATATATATATATATATATATATATATATATATATATATATATATATATATATATATATATATATAGGGGGATAACAATCTCAAATGTGTGGTGAGAAATCAGTACATCTAGGACAGCATAGGAGACCTAGCTGAGCCTGCCAAGCGCAGTCCATGTCGAGTCTCAATTAACGTGAAAACCGGCACTCATGTGAAATTAACATGAGAATGAGATTAGCAGCGAAATCCCATAAGCCTCATTAGACCTATACCATCACAGCTCAACGATCAGCTTAACCCGTTCCTCCAAAGCACAAGGAAGCAAAGATTTTTGAAAACCATCGAAACCATGTCATGTTGGTATTCATTAAAAAGCTCTCGCTGAGTACTCTCAGATGAGTACCCATATGCCAGGGTTTCAGTCATTTTTCAGGTTTTTGCATCATTTTCTATTGGCCAAATTAGCCAGCAGCAGCATGACGGTTAACATCCTGAAACGCCACTTTCGCTGCACACGTTCACCCGCATAGGAAAAGTCACGAGTCGATGCAGAAAATGATTTGTTCACGGATATGAGAACATTCTAAATGCACAAACACATTACGCAGAGTGCGCTCATTATTAAGTGTAGTGGTGTTGTTCACCCACAATACAAATTCCATAGAAAATCTTTCATCAGAGGGGAGAAATGCTACATTAACCTATTCAGGCCTGTGGTGCCTAAATAGAGCATGACTATTTCAGTGATCTATCTCTGAAAAAAGCATCTTTTCGAGAAACATTTTAACCCATATGCTACTGGTGGCTTAAATGTGGCCAATAATAAATGATGCAAAAACTCTGAAAAAAAAGACTGAAACCCTGGCATATGGGTACTCATCAGAGAGTACTCATCTGAGAGTATTTAGCCATAGATTTTTGAAATCATCTAAACCCTGTCTTGTTGGTATTTATTGGACAGCCCTCACTGAGTACACTCAGGTGATTACCCATGTACGTGCCAAGGTTTCAGTAATTTTTCAGATTTTTTTTACATCATTTTGTATGGCCAAATTAGCTACCAGTAGCATGAGGGTTAAAACCTACCGAAAAATATACTTTTAAAAATCAAATACTCTGCAAAATAAAGCCTAATGTCATTAGGGATGGACACCTTTAAAAAAATTCGCAATACGATACTATTTTGATATTTTCTTAACAGTTCGATACCATAACGATATTTTTTAACGATCGATACTGCCTGCCTTGCAGGGACCTAATTTTGTTGAATTTAGCAATGTCAACTTCGGAAATTTACCCTAGGGTAAAATAGACGATATATCATTATGTCATCCAACAATAACAACATTTATCAAGATTGTCAATTCAGGTGCCAGAGCTAGCTGATACTACTGCCAGTCTCCCTGGTATGATACCAGAAGTCTACTGGTATCATACCAGGGAGAGAGAGAGAGAGAGAAAAAAAAACAAGATGTGCAGTTGTTATTTTGCAACTTGATGCAATCAATGTAACCTATTTTCCCACCACAAAATGAGAACAGTTTTGGAAATGGGAATATTTTTTTGAAAAAATAAATAACAATTTTCATTAGAAGCAACATCACTGTGGCATGACTTTATCGATATGTAAAGCTGAAATATTTATAATAATCATTCACATTTTAGTCAATTATCATTTTGAATGAGCAAAACCACATAGTAAATATTACACAGGTAAAAGTTAACCGGCCAACACAGGCCTATTACAATGAGCCTGTAACATGCCCATTTGGACACTGGCATGTACAGGCCAGTACGGGCCCGTTGAGATCCCTCCACATTTCAAAAGAACAAAGATTCGAAAAAAATGTTCCAAGCATCTTCTGCGGCCAATTGGTAGTTGAGGTAATTATTAGATCAAGCAGTAACAAGAGTTCAATGCTTCTCATATACATGTACTTATTACTAATCTCTGATCTCTTATATAGATACCATTTTCACACATCCCAATCCCATATGCTTTGTCAGTATCAGTGCAAAAAGAATTATGCTAACAATAAGAAGTTTCTGCTCAATTGTTCATTTTGGAGATATTGAATATATAAAACATTTTTTAAAACATCATCAAAGTTTTATTTTAAAGAAAAAATATAAATTTGAAAATATATGACTTTATATGATAAACATATGGCCACCAGATGTCTCTGTGAACCTATAATAGAAAATGCCTTTCAATGGGAAATATAGGTATCAGGGGCGGATCCAGCCCTAAATTTGACTGGTGCCCAAACTGGAAATGGGCAGGAAACGGCTGGCACGGTGTTTGGCACCAGCGGCGGGGTCTGGGGGCCTTGAGCGCCCCCGGAAGCCCAAGGGTGTTTGATGCTCTGAGATGCATTCTCAGCCATTCCTGGCACTTAAAATTATAAATTTTAATGACTTACTTTTCAAGAAACTTCATCTTATTTCTAGTATTTCTTATGTACTGAATCACCCATTACACACTCCTGATCTTTGCAATGGATTTCATAATAAAAGGCTGATTCATGGGTAAAATATTTACGCTGTATGCTTAAAAATCCTAACCCTAGTCACTTTTAATAAGATATTCACCTGGTGGGATAACTGGGAACTAACCTGACCACTGACCACCCTTTTACTGATTTTACACTTTATTCATTCTGGTGAGCAAAATGATAATAGTAATAATTTAGACACATGATTAAAAAATCTGGCCAGCCATAGAGGCTTATAATGGACAATCAAAAATTCATAAGTACAATTATATTATACAACTTAAATAAATAGTCATCATAAAAAGTCATACAATATAGAATCTGTCCACACTTGAAGGCCTATATAGTGGGTCAGATACAAAAGGGTTTCTCACTCCTAACCACACTATCCCAAATCAAATTTTTAAAATCTAGTCAGCCGACTTTATGTAAAATAGTATAGTATAGTCTACTATATAGTAGGACTAGAATGGTTTGAAAACTAAACATCATTTAACACTTGCTAAGTTCTATCATACATCCTGGTGAAACAACTTCAGGTCTCAATAAAAACGTATCCATTTACTAGAATATACACTTATACTAGAAGTATATATACCTGTACACTTCCAAAGAATTCCCTGAGGCAGATCTAGATTACCACTAATGCACCTGTCAATTGAATCCCCTGAAGCGGGAGGGGAGAGGGAAATGGCCGGGCAAGGTCGGGCTTATTCAGTTTAGTACACCAAAACTCTGCCCCTTGGGGTTTCGGGACATTCATTAATAATAAGTAAAATGAGGCGGATAGGCCAGGACACTGGGCGGTATAGTGCATACCTCCAAAATCTTCTTTAAAAGTATCCCATTACTTGTTTTTGATTAGCCCAATCGGCCATCAAACAGAAGGCAAACAAATGAAATATAATCTTGTCATTGTGCAAATCAACGCAATAAAAGTTTATTTTCAAATTCATTTTTCAATGCCCACTTGGCTAGAAAGTATGTTTCACAAAATGTGCCCCAAGGGTGGGGATAACTGACAAAAACTGTGCCCAAGGAGTTGTGACTATGCAAAATAAGGCAGAAGGACAGACCACTATCCCTGCCCCCCTCACCCTCCCAGGTTTCAATTAACTGGTGCATTTACCTGGTTAATCCTTAATACACTTAATGTTTATACTTGTATACCAAGTTCTCAAAGTCATCTTCCACTTAAAAGTGAAGAGATGACTTCAGTTGTCTAGCTGTGGCATGACTCGCGACACTCCAACGATGGTTGCTTACCAGCGCTCCTAGGCAAGTATACACAAGCTGCTTTAGTTGTCTGCCGGGAATGTTAGTTATCTTCACAGGGAGCATACTATCTCTTCCGGCCACTATCTCCCATCCTTATCAATTTCCCATGGAGGCTGATGTTGTCAGACGGCAGGTCATCAGCGCAAACAATATGGTCCCTCCTGAATTGACCATCTTCCTCTTCCTCAATCCACCGGTCCCAGTTTTTTGAAGGGAATCTATCTGAGGCGTCATGCCCTTTAACTGCCTGTCTAAGTAGTGGTGTGAAAAGGCAGGGATCATCTCGCGGATTTGACCGGTGCCAAAGACTTGTCACCTGAATCACCGGTGTGGATCCGCCGGTGGGTATGAATGGTTTAAAAAGAGTTGTTGTGGTTTTGACCATAATTTCTCCTTCAAATACAAATAATGTGTTGGTTAGAAAGATTTCACATAACAGTCAGTCCTTTCTAGGATGCAAATGAAATAAATAGGTTACAGCACTATTTTCCAGATAAAGATATCTACTATGCAATCTACAGTAAAAAGGAGATCCATGCAAACCCAAAAATCAATAAAATGTGGCGCTTACTGAGAAAACAAATCATGCAATTATTTTACAAAAAATGTGAATTTCCATCACTCATCGCGAGCAGTGATTTAATGAGATGATTTGTGACCGGCATTTAAGTGCTCTGTCTGAGAAGTATGTAGAGCAGATGTGAGTGGCATAAAATACCAGCAGTGGCCTTCACTGGATTGAGGGATGGGTTCTTATATTCCACAAGATCTCCTTGAAAAGAATCATCCGCACCTAGGCCTGAAAAAAAAGTTGTAACCCTACCCTGACCAGTTTTTATTCAAAAAAATCCCTACCCTAAAGTTTTTTCTGCCCTCCCAACTCCCATTTAACGTATGACATGCATAAAAAAAACACATTTTTGACCAAAAGAATAATGAAAAAAAATTTTTTTACAGACCTACCTACCCTAATTTTTTTCAGACAGTTACATGAAGCAAACTTTTTTTTTCTAGGCCTTATCAGGGGTGTCCAACTGTCACTCCAGGCCTGCGAACAAGGCTCCTGAATGTCTGACAAATCCAACTAGTGCAGTCAAACTCAACAAACTTAAGCCTCGGACATCATGACAGGATGATCGAACCTTTCAGACACTTCCTGAGCTTGTTATTTTTTGATGGAGATATGTCAACTTCATGGAACTTTATTGTCTATTTATTGGTCCCGGACTTTATCATTGGTAAGGCATACATTAAAGTGCCACCTGGCGACATCTTTAACCCTTCCTTCCAACCCTGTCATATTGGTATTCATTGAATAGCTCTCAATAAGTACTCTTAGATGAGTACCCATTTGCCAGGGTTTAGTCATTTTTCAGGTTTTTTGCATCATTTTTTATTTGCCAAAATAGCAACCAGCAGCATAAGAGTTAAGCCAACTGCCACATGCTGCAGACCACTAAAATGATGAAAACTTTGAGAATCATTTTTGGCACAGACAAATCCTGTGCTCCAGGACTTCAATGAATACCAAAATGACAAGGTTTAGCTAATTTTCAAATCTGTGCTTCCTTGTGCTTTGGACGAAGGTAGCCCCAGAATTGGAAGGGTTATGTCCTAGGAGCCAGTTCTGCTCCTGTCTGAAAGTGTTACGGTCAATCACTGAAAAGAGACAGGCTATTCTTTTGCCTCTACAGGCATTAACCCTAACAATGCTAAGGCAATTTTCATCCAGGTTCTTAGCCAGGATTTCAAAAATGCCTGTCCAAAAAAGCAATTTCAAAATGTTTGCCCGTCCAGATTTAGCTACTTATCTACTTCAAATTCTTGTACCAGCTACATTTAATAGTGTGTCAAAAAAGGCAGTTTACACTTCAGCTATGTCCTAGAAGATGGTTTGTTAGGAAAATATTTGGTTATTACACCCAGAAAGTCAAAATTGAAAAATCATCATAGAAAATTTTGCCTGTCCAAACAGGTTTTTAAGGAAACTACCTGTCCAAAAGAAAGGTAGGACGGGTCCTGGCTAAGTCCCAATGACGTAAAGATTTTAAAGAACATCTGAGCCCTGTCATGTTGGTATTCATTGGATAGATCTTGTGAGTACTCTCAGATGAGTACCCATTTGCCAAGGATTCAGTCATTTTTCAGGTTCTTTTGCATCATTTTGTATTGGCCAAATTAGCCACCAGCAGCATAAGGGTTAATGGGTTAACGACCAGGCATGATAGGTAAAATAAGATTCAGAAATTTCTGAAAAGCTTCAGATAGACAAATCTATGGCATTAATAGGCAAATCAGATGTCAGCCCTCTGTGGGCGAGACCATGATAAATAAACAGGACATATACAGATTGAGGAATTAATTGACACACAAATTGTAATTGATACTGACATTGGCGTGGTTATGTGTGGACTTCACTCATCAAACAGCTGGGATGAGAGCAGACACCCACTAGTGCATACCCATTGTGTAGCACCAAACCCACTCTCGTCTTTTCAATTAAGCCTCAGATCTGATTTGCCTATTATTGATATATCATTGTTATTATTATTATTATTATTATTATTATTATTGTTGTGATTATCATTATTATTATTATCATTATTATTATCATTATTATTGTTATTATTATCATTATTATTATTATTATTATAATTATTATTACTATCATTATTATTGTTGTTATTATTTTTATTATCATTATTATTGTTATTATTATTATTATTATTATTATTATTATTATTATTATTATTATTATTGTCATTATCATTATTATTTCTATTATTATTAATATACTATTATTATATTATCATTATTATTATTATTATCATTATTATTATTATTATTATTATTATTATTGTTATTATTATCATTAGTATTATTATTACTATTATTATTATTATTATTATTATTATTATTATTGTTATTAATATTATTATTATTATCAGTATTATTATCATTATTATCATTATTATTTTTATTATTATTGATATTATTATCATCATCATCATTATTATCATCATCACCATCATCATCATAATTGTTATGTTCAAGCAATTTTCAGAAAATAATTGAACACAAATATTTATCAGAAAATCAGCTATTTTTCAAATATTTTTTCTAATTCATACTTAATTCCAAAGTTACTTTTGGAAAGTATCACAGATCCAGACGAAACTTGTCAAGTGAAACTCATAATGCCTGACTGGTTTGAGTTGTGGCAGGGATGAATAGGGTGAGGTGCGTGGGTGGAAGGGGAGTAGATCTGCATGTGCTTTCTATGCTTTTAATATTCCCACTAGTCTGACACACTCCCTCATGCAGCTAGCTACCCTTCCCATCTAGATAGATACACAGCATTCTGAACTTCCAACCAGGATTTAGGATACTGGGTACCCAAAATTGGCAATTGTAAGATTTTTGGCAATTGTAAAATTTATGGGCATCCAAATTTTCAAGTGGGACCACTATATACTCAGATTTCAACAATAATGATGTATAACCTTATCAAAATAAGCCATAATAATATTCTTATACAATGTCATTGGAATTGTTCTATGATGAAAATATTCAAATATATGCTTGAGATTGACATTTTAAGAAATTCCTCACAAAAAGATTTGGGTGTCATAAGGAGTGATTTTTAACCCTTATTGAGCTGTTATGCTGGATGTGGGGTAGTCCCTCATACTGTATTGTTTCTTTGCAACAAATTACGCTGCATTGCTGTTGCGCTGTCGTTGGGATGTAAGTTTCTTCTGCCATAAAATGCAAAATATTGAAAAAATCTGAAATAAAAAAATACTACTTGAAACTACTGTTCTTGTTCTTTTCAATCATGTTTATTTTGTAAATATAACTTATAGATATAATAAGGTCTGATCAGTGTAAAACTAAGGATTTGTAGAGTGCATGCTAATTTTTGTAAAATGATTAATGAAAATCAAGTGTTTGAAATTCATTAGCCCCACTTTAGCCTAATATTTCTCAAGTTCTGCATTATAAGTATTTTCTTATGAAAATGACATATTCAAAATCCATATCAAAAACTAATAGAAAGAGATGATAAATATTATTTGTTTATTTGTTTTGTTTTGTCATGAGCCATCCTAAAGTAAAGGGAATGCAAGAAAGTTATGTAACTGAAGAATTCTGAGAGCGCATCAAAAGGAATTCTAAAATCTCAATTACCTCAATTCAATCGCGCTATAACCAAATAAAAATAGAAAATCTGAAGTGTAAAACATTACTATATAATACAATTCAAACCTGCTCAATCGACTCATGTTATTTTTATTTGGAAATTCTAACGTTCCAAACCACAAATCAACAATTGAACACAAAACAAAAAGTGTTGATTTGTGGCCGCCATTTTGTAACGCCAAGTTCGCTAACTTTCTGGCGCAACAACACAGAGATAAAACTCTCATAATAATCAAAGTATCAAACATAAACATAAAAAAAAACATAAGACAATTCCCTACCTTATTATCCTCCATATGATGTCTTTATTCCGTGGTGTACCATCAGTTATAGCCTTCTTCAAAGGCTTCAAACATGATGGTCCACACGTTGTCAGGCACTGTTTACGGCGAATTCGATTTCACCATCGATTGGCCGTAGACATTGGATCTGTTTACTATCAAGTCTCTCTCCTACAAACCACTCCATAAATTATTTCTAAATTGATATAATCAAATAGATCTCTTTCCTGGCTTCAGGAAAATATAAGAATTATGAAATCCATCAATCAGAAGTATTTCTTTTTATTGTGTAAAGTGCGGCGAGGAGACCGCAAAAAATGCAGAAATGCCGATTTTCAAAAATGGCGGCTTGAAAAAAGTGCGAAGAAATTTGCTTCACACATGTCTTAAAACGATCGTTTCTCATATAGAATTAATTAATTTTGAAAAATAAAGTAAATATTCTTCTTCCCTGACATCCATTTGAAGTAAATATATTGACTTAGGATGTCAGGAATAAAGGAATATCGAAACGTAAATAAAACCAGAAGTGCTCAATCAATCGGCGACCGGCTAGCTGTGAGCTCTGGTGTCAACAGCTCAAAAGATAGTTTTTCTACACATCACTTCCTCTTAAATGAATAATATTAATGTTTTTCTTTGTCAATCTGACAAAGAAAGACGTGTGAAAATAGGTGAGATATTTATTTCACCTATTCTCAAGTTATTTCGCCAAACATGTTGGATAACTTCTTGATTAATAGAAGTTACCCAACATGGCGGCGGCCTTCGATCGGCAGCCATGCATGCAGACCGGGCAGGGCCAGTGAGACGCAAAGGTAAGTGGCTCTTTAATACCAGGCGTTGCCAGTGATCCACACTACGAGGGTTAAGGGTTTGGGTGTCCAAAAGATGTCCAAAAGATGTATATATACACTCAGATTTCAACAATTAACATGTATAAACTCATCAAAATAAGGCATGACATCCTTATACAATGTCATTTGGAACTGTACTATGACGAAAAAATTCAATCATATGCTTGAAATTGACATTTTAAGAAATTCCTCACAAAAAATTGGGTGTCCTAAGGGGTGATTTCTGAGGGTTTGGGTGTCCAAAAGATGCCCAGACACCCTGCTGACTATATAAGACTATGCTTCCAACTCAGTCAGGATTCAACGCTGCTGTCAGGATCAAATTGAGCTTTAGGAAGTTAATTCTGGTATCGTTATATTTCCAATCAGGATACTCAGGCAAAAAAGCATATCAGCCAGACATATCTTGTGTCAGTTACAATGACTGATAGAAGGGGCCATTGATGTAATACAGAATTTAGAAACTCAGTGTCCAAAATGGGCAATCATAAAAAATATGATGATGATGATAATGACGATGATGATGATTATGATGATAATAATAATAACAATAATAATGATAATAATAATAATAATAATAATAATAATAATAATAACAATAATAATAATAATGATAATAATAATAATAATAATAATAATAATAATAATAATAATAATAATAACAATAATAATAATGATAATAATCATGCCTGTTTTGAGACTAAAATAAATATAAAATGATAAATGTATTATTACTCAGGAAAAGCATAGCACATTGTGAGTTGTCCTAACATTTATCTTGAAGGGGAATTTTGAAGTATTTCCTTAAAATAATCATTTTCAAAGGTTTCCTGAATAAGAAGGTGCTCTGATGTGTGATTTTCAGTTTATTGGGTGTCCAAATGACGCCGATATGCCACCCGGCCATGGCAAATATTTTTGAAAACCCTCTAAATCCTGTCATGTTGGTATTCACTGGATAGATCTCACTGAGTACTCTCAGATGAGTACCAATTTACCGGAGGGTTTCCGCATTTTTTAACGTTTTTTCAAATAATTTTGTAGTGGCCTATTTAGCCACCAGCAGCATAAGGATTAAGTTATTTTTTAAAGAATCTAAGGAATTTGGAAAGAATAGGTTTTAGCGTTTGGCTTATTCTAAAACTCTCAACAGTCTGGAAGAATCACATCTCAGTTGATATATACACAGGGGCAGGAAAAGAATGAAAGTTTGTTTTAATAACGATGCCATTTCCTTCAGCCATCCCTTTTGTCAGAGAAAAAACAGATGTGAAACAAACAGAACTCTTAAATTTGTTATTACTCTCTGTAGAATGACGTCAAAAATTGGCTACCCATCTACCAGAATATAAACAAGCTCTGTGAAGTAGAAATTGTACCAATACACTTTTGAGCAAAAATAAACACATTGAAGAATGTAAGGGGGCGGGTAAAAATAACGTCTTCACTAGGGTTGGGAATCGGTTGCAATTTCATAATCGATAATCAGTTACAGCCAACCGATCGATTATCGATCATAATCAGTTCATCGCACTCTTTCGGTAATTGGGTACAGGCCTAGAGTGCAAAATCTGAAACATGTGCACCTTTTGTAACACTCCTTAGAAAGAGTGAAAGTGCACCAAATAAGCTCTTACGATCTGCTCCAGCTTGCATCCCCAACATGCATAATTTGGATTGGTACCTGAATACCAGTATATGATTCGTAAGACCAATAATCTTTTTACATTTTGGAACACTTTTACTACCTTTTCAAGTGTTTTGGAGCTTAAGTTTCATTGCGAGAAAGCTGACAACTTGCCGTTTTTTAGTTTCAAGTTTCGCCGCTAGGTGTCGTATTTTCCGATTATTATCGATAACCAGTTTCATTATCGATAAATCATTATGAAAGAGGCAACCGAGTAAGCGTCGATTATAATCGATGATCGTCCCAACACTAGTCTTCACAAAAAAAAAAACTTTTTCAAATGTTGTATGATACATCCTTTATGGACGAACTAGTAGCTTCCCACAAGTAAACAAAAATGGATAAACAACTACAATCAAAACAAGTTAGAAACAAACCCAACTCGTACAAATGTATCTCTAGGTTGGCATCTTTTGTATGTGTTGTACAAGTATTACCTTTCCAATGCTGAGGCTACTTTCGTCCAAAGCACAAGTATGCAAATACTTTTGAAAACCATCTTAACCCTGTCATGTTGGTATTCATTCAATAGTTCACGCTGGGAGTACTCTCAGATGAGTACCCATATGCAAGGGTTTCAGTCATTTTTCAGGTTTGTAGCATCACTTTGTATTGGCAAAATTAGCCACCAGCAGCATAAGGGATAAGTTTATATTTAGTGTTTGAACTATGCCTCCACTTGTAAGTGATGCTGTTTTACACATGTTCGATTTGAGAACCAAGGTCCTGTGGTCTCCCAAGTTTTTAAGCGAAGTCTGACCCAGGGTTCTACTAACCCAGGGGCCCAGGAGCATATGCCCCTAGATTTTGCTGTGGGGCTCTAGATTTTTCCGACTAGATATCCAGATATCCTGCTTTAAACCACTTATTTTTATCATAAGACCTTTTCGGGCCCCTAGTCTAAAATCTTAGTATCAGACACTGACTGACCCCTGCATATACCAAAATTTGACTGGCAATTTTCCCAAGAATGAACTGAGACTTTTAATTCAAACTTTCCATTTTTGAATGACAATTATTTCAACTTTGCACTCTTTTTGTCTCGATATTGTCTCGTGATCTTACAACCTATAGACTTAAGGGAGTAATAACAGAGTGAACAATATCTAGAGTATCTTAGTATCTGCATGTGTTCTATAAATACATGGCTTAGGGGTGCAATTATTTGCCTGCAAATTGCCTGTTTGGTTTGATAGCATCCCTCTATGGGCCATATGTCATTTTGCCCTATGAATAATAGATCGGTGTATGATAGCACAGAGTGCGATCCTCTTCCATTCTATCTCCGCCATTTTCCCGATGGGAGAAAATTTACTGGTAGTCGAGAGTCAAGTGTGATCGTAAATTACACATTATATTGATGCCGAAGGGTTGCAGACTCAGCCTTGGCCAAATCTAACATTATGAGCCAATGAACTTGCCTGAGGTAGCAGGTTAGCCTAGATTTTAGGCTGTTATTAGTGTATATATATATAAATATATATATATATATATATATAAATATATATATATATATATATATATATATATATATATATATATATATATATATATATATATATATATATATATATATGTGTGTGTATATATATATATATATGGTTCATCTCTTTCTCACTTGGCAGCACCAACCAATAGGGCTGAGCTCATCAGCCATTTTTTTTCGATCCGATTAATTGACTATTTTTGTCGATGTCGATGTTTTCGATTCGATTATGTCGCCCGCGTTAGTGCTTGGAAAAGTGTGGTGGGGGCCGGACCAGCACCCTGTAAAATACATTGCGTGGCCCTCACCACACTTTTCTAAGAGTTACCTGAGAGTAGTAGACAGGGAGTGGGCACTGGGCATGCATCATCAAATTTCGCTGCCTCCCACTATGAGTCATAGATAACCCGTGTACCCCAGCTTTGCTGCCTGCTGACCCCATCTCCTTGGCAACCTATCTGACCTAAATAGGATGACATCCCCCAGCCAGCCAGTCAGTCAGGCAACATCCGGCCAGCCTCTTTCTGGAAAAAAATCACGTGACCAATACTTCCCCAGGCTACACCGCGTAACCCGAGGCGCAGATGCCGTAGGTGCTAGCGTGCAGTGCCTATGGGGTTGCGGATCAAGGTTATGTATTTCTCTGGCGTTACCGCGCGCGATAGTGTCTATCGCAGTGCAGTTTTAATGGCGGCCGCCTTAGCGCCGCAATTCTTTTTGAGAAATAAAAGCACAAGGTAGGCTTTTGTGAATTTTGGGGGGGGGGGGGGAGTAAACTGTTAGGTAGTGGTTCAAATGAGGTTGGGTTAGGGGGGAGTGTATCGAGTTCGTCGCTTGATGTCAGAAGGTGGTGAGTATCGATCGTGAGACTTTCTCGAGCGCTCGATGTCTTGCCAATTGAGCCCAGCCCTACCAACCGAGTGTATTCGCTAGAGACACAACGACCAAGCCCTAAAACACCTCAAATATTTTGTAAATTTATGCTTTAATTCCAATTTCATTTTCAGAAAGCATCTTAGATCCAGCCGACATTTGCCTAGGAGATATCCAGGCACGCATGGGTTAGTCCAAATCAAAAATCCCCTACAGCGAATGGAAACTGCTGGGAAACATCGAGACAAGAGAGAAATAGTGAAGCGCAATGTTATTGATTATTTCTCAAAGTGGGCCGTGTGAGCCTATTGTTTAACATAGCTGCATAACAATGGTTATCACTGATGATATCTCACTCAAGCAGGGGAGTAACCCAGACTTCCTTCCCCTTCCAGCTGCCTGGGGCGCAGCGGCCGCGGAGGTGGCCTGCTGTGTTTGGGTATATATATATATATATAGGTCACACTGACATGACATACCTACCCTATCTAAGCCTAGTAATCATATAGCCTAGATACTGTGTTTTACTTTATTATGTATAAACCTATGCCTTAACCTTAGCAACATAAGGAGTGGCCTAGAATTCTAGGCTGTCAAATGTATATTTTCTGTCATATTTAGCAGCAAATAGTCTAGGTGTCCCTAGTGGGCCTGAGTTAACCAGCCAGTGTGGAGTAGTACCAGCAATGACAGACAGATCCTTCTATCTCTAGCGGTGCCGTACCAAAACATTCCTCTATTCACTTGCTGAGATAAATGGAAACTAATCTGGCCACTCTGGCCACCTTGACCACTTGGTGCCTGGCAACAGAAAAACATGAAGACTTAAAAAGTACATATGACAGCCTAGAAATTTAGGCTAGATACAATGCTACCACTATAATACTATATGAAATTAAACTAGTTTTGATGTAGGTGGCAGCACAGTCCTCACTCCTCAGAGGTTGCGATTATCAAACACAAACCTTAAGGGCTCTCCCTAGGGATGAATACAGAACTAAATCTGAGGCAATCAATTCTGAGTAGATCATTGAGTAGGGATGGGGACCGGAAACCGGGAACCGGTTCAAACCGGCCTGAGCATTGCGGCCCTCCCAACTCCCAATCAATGTAAAACATGCATAAAACACACATTTTTTTTCCCAACCTACCTACCCATTTTATTTTGTACTGTTACAGGAAACAAACAATTTCTTTTTTTAGGCCTAACACAGATTATATAGCCAATCTCCTCTGTCCTCACTCAAAGGCCTTAGAGGGATCAACCAACACAGAAATCAGTAAGTAACTATAGTAAGAAAGAGCGTGTTCCCTTCTAACAAGATTTAATAGACAACAAAATATGAACAATTTTATGTAACAGGCAAAGGGTTGGAGAAAAAGGAAAATTTCCAAACAATATGCAGCAACAATCAATTTATAGTAAAGAAAATACCTTAAGCCCATCAAACAAAAGAACACCAAATATAATTGGTATGGGTCTTTCTCAAGCAGTGATAGAAACCACAACCCTCTGCTACCCTAATTGCCTAGATACCCCTCTCTTGGCCTACTGTCTCTGATTACGGACCCTATACTTTTAGGTTGGTACACCCTGGGAGTGAGAATTTGAGTTACATGTCTCTGGTACCACTCTGCAGTAAGGAGATCACATTGAGATTGGTGACCTGGTAGATCCACCATGTACGAAGTGATAGTAGAAAAGGGAGACTCTCCTCTCACCAGATGTAGCTGAGAATTCACAGGAATTCCAATGATTTTCCTAGGAAATTTCCGGATTTTCCTAGGGATTTTCCCAGGAAATTTCCGGGATTTTCCTAGGAAATTTTTCGGCAATTTCTAAGTATTCCATGATTTATTTGGTATGGGTCCATTTGCCCATGATGGCACTATCTTGGCATCCTCCATGCATTATATATTATATAGTCTCCAGAAACAGACCCTGCTCTTAGGGTGGCACGCTTTTAGCGAAAAGAGGTCGAGTTTGGTTTTCAATGATCCATCATGTAATATACAGTGTTAGTTGAGAAGCTCTCCCATTCCAAATGAACCCACTCTCCACGCAAAGCAGACAAGCCTCTAACATATGTTTGGAGCCATCTTCTTCCGCTTTAGCTCCGAGGGACATTGGCAGCGATGTGGTGCTCGAACTCAACTCGTACAGAGAACGTGGTTTTAACCACATCATCCCCAAAGCTGTTAGCTTAGGAATAAGCACTGTAATCGTTTCAACAAATGTCTCAGGTAACACATACTAAATGGGCCACCCTGAACCCATAGAAATCATAAATATAAGAAAAATGTCCCAAATTACTGAGAATTTAGAGTATATGTAATATGTATTACAACTTATCTAAAAGTCTTCCCTGATATTAAAGGATTTTTAAATGATGGTAATGAGTTTATGATTACAATGACAATGATAATGATAATAATCATGATGATGGTATTTACTAATGAGGATGATGATAACAATGATAAAAAAACATTTAAAAATAAAATAAAGATAATAATAATGACAATAGTAATAATAATAATAATAATATTAATAATAATAATAATAATAATAATAATAATAATGATAATAATAATGATAATAACAATAACAATTATAATAATAATAATAATAATAATAATAATAATAATAATAGTAATAATAATAATAATAATAATAATAACAATAATAATAATAATTATGACAATAATAATGATAATAAATAGTTTGATAGCTATGATCAGTACTTAGGGGAGGTTACACAGTCAAATACAAGATAAAAACAACTGCAACAACAACAACAACACAACAACTTCTCTATAAACACTTGAAGGATGTGTTCTGTTTTCTAAACCATATAAGCTTCGATGCAATTATATATACTATATAGCACTTGTATACCTCCTTGAAGAAGTCAATAGCACTGAGACCCTCTAGAATCGTTTGGGACACACAAGCTCACACATGAGTAAGTGAGTACATGGTACTCATATTTTAGACTCAAGTGTTACTATGCACGCGGTAATGACAATCCAGAAGTTAACATTTGGTGACATTCTTGTTAACAAGTTTCCCCTCAAATATGTCCCCAAATATTTTTGAAATAAATGAACATAAAACGATGAAAATAAATGTTGTTGGTGAATTTTATGCAATGTTTTTTCTTGTCATGTTAACGAAAAATTTGTTTTACCACTTTACCAGTAAACGTTGTGCAGGACCAGTACATGCTAGGTGTTACTAGTCCTACGGGGCCAGTAACATTTAAAGTTAGCGTTGAGGCCTGTAGTGGCAAAAATTCCTAGGGTGGTCTAAATTATTGAGAATTTACGGTGCATAGCGATTACACAGAGACCTGGAATAACTGTATATGCAGGGCAGACCTGTGAGGAATACATTATTTTCTTTCAAACTGGAGAAGCGTTTAATTTCTTTGGAAAAACTTTCATTTCCAAAACACATTTGCTCTATAAACAAACTCTTGACTTGCATTTCACCAGTTTAGAGAAGTAGAGTATCAGAGCTCCATCCACTAAAACCCTTACATGCATAGAAACTAGAGGTGAAAACTGTAAACTCTACCACTTTCTATTGTTCAAATAGGGATTGGCACCTTTAAAAGTTCACGATATGATACAGATATGATACTAATATTTCCTTAATGATAAAATAGCCTAACCATAATTTCACTGATTTTTAACCCTTTAATATCTTATTGTTATTGTCTAGATTTGTTGACAGGGGCTGTGAGAAATTGGGATGCATGTGTGTAATATTTTGAAAATAACTTAAAAAGTTGAGGACTAAGGATGAACTTTTTTAGTTCCAATATTTCTGAAATATGCTTTAATAGTCAGAAATACATTACTAAAATAGTCAGTCCTTTTTGGGGAACTAGGGGCAGGTAGAGGTCCTTACAATAGGCAAGCAAGGCTTTGGCCTGGATTTTGAAACCAGTTGTCCAAAATGAACAATCATAATCCTAAGATTTAGGTTGTCCTTTTCTTCTATGGTTACTTCCTTTTGTTGTAATAACAGCCATGAAACTGTATTTACTTAGTGTGAAAATCTAGTCAATCTTCCAAGTAATGTACTGGCATTCACATTAAAGTGGAACATTTCATTTACAAGCTAGAAATTGGCCTTTTCTTGGGTACCCTTAGACTAAGCTCCTAGTACCTGAAAATTTAGCACTCCTTTCTGAGTTGACTAACCTAAGTATGGTTTAGTACCAGATATGACAGATAGATGGCACCAAATGGGCCTCCTATCTCTAGCCATGTTACGCCATCCTCTTTTCACCTAGTGAGATAAATTTGAACTAATCTGGCCACTCTGACCATCTTGACCACTTGGTTAAAGAAAAACTTGAAAGCAGTGAAAATACATATGACAGTCTAAAATTCAAGGCTACTCCCTAGGGTGCCCGAAGACACTATAAGTGTCCAAATTGTCCTAGAAGGACCTGCTGCCTAAGGTCCTGACAATATACATGCAAGATCAAATAAATTTATCTCTTGGGACATTTACATTGAGAGACTGCTCCTGTAAGTAGAAATGTCAATGATGACTCAATAATAAAGTGAATTCATTGACCTGTGCTAAATTTAGCAATTAACCCTTCCAATGCTGAGGCTACTTTCGTCCAAAGCTCAGGGATACAAGATTTTTGAAAAATCATCTCAACCCTATTATGTCGGTCTATTCATTGGAAAGCTCTCACCGAGTATTCTCAGATGAGTTACCCATGTGTCAGGGTTTCTGTCACTTATCAGGTTTTTCGCATCATTTTATTTTGCCTAAATTAGCCACCAGCAGCATAAGGGTTAATAGCCATTGACTATTTTCAAGACAGTACTGCCTGTGTGTGAACACATTGGCAGCGTGTCAAAGGGTTACTATTGTTAGTCTATTATTCATACAATGATTGATCAGTAACCTCAGCTGATTCAATCTCATGGTAGCTTAGTTTCAACTTAGATGACTAAAAAAACAAGAGGATATGAAACCAGCCCATCAACCTAAACAGGCAGGCTGCGGCGCATAGCCCAATAGTTGTGTTCTGCACATGTTGGTGTGCAAGTTTCTCAGTAATTGGTCTTTACCTCCTAGTGACATTACACATAGGCCACTGCCAGATTCAAGACCTCTCGCTACATATCCATGATTCTTTTAGACATATAAGGTTTAAACCATTCATCTGGAGCAAAGATGCTTTTGACAATAACTGGGAAATTATTGATTTTACAAAATATTTTACGAAGTGTTGTTAGTAATGTTTTGATTAACATTTATCCTTTGAAAATCTTCTAAACTATGCATTTGCCTGACTGATTTCACCTAAGTTCTGTTCTCAGGCTGCTTTTGGCCACTCCGAGTATTATTGGGTTAAGTATTATAATGGATGAAATAGGAAATCAATGACCGGACTCGGAGATGGGTTTCAGACGGGGCCATTGAAGCGATTGTTTAGTTGGACTACCTTCCCATAAATGAGTGGGGACATTGTAGTGCTTTATCTTAGGGATTGTCCTTAATGGTTATTTAGTAGCATTTGCCCTAGCCTGGTTCTCAGGCTGAGTAAGATATAATGCCCCCACTACTATATACATCGGGCCAAAAAAAAAGTGTTTGGTTCCTATTACATCCTAAAAAATAAAGGTAGGGTAGGTAGGGATTATTTTTTATTATTTTTATTCTTTAACTCACACAATTTCCTGGAGTTGGATGGCTTCAATAAACGTTTGCCTTGTTGTAATTGTTTATATGGATTAATTGTACTTCTGTTCATTCAGAAATTTATAATTTAATGGTTGGAGAATTGATATTTAAGATGGGGAGGCTATTTTTGGGTAGGAACCGTTAATTTTTCAGTACTATTGGCAAAAAAACATAAGGGTAGGGGACAAAAATTAGGTAGGGTAGGGTAATAGGAACCAAACACCATTTTTTAGGCCTTGGGTGTAAAGTAGGTGTCTCCCTAAAACTATAGATGGCAGCACTGTTTTCATGAGTTGCAATTTGAAACTCAGACTTCAGCTCAAGTGTGTCCCCCTTGAGGATTTATTCAGAACCAGAACGACAATATATCCAGGGTGTTAAGTAGGTTTGATGTCTCTCTCAAACTATAGATGGTAGCACGGTTTTCATGTGTTTCAGTTTGAAACTCTAACTACAGCTCAAGTGTGTCCCCCCTTGAGGATTTATTCAGAACTAGACCTGGAGTGAAATCAACTCAGGTTAGATCAGTGAGACTAAGGAAAGAGCCAGATAACACAGACTTGTAGCCAGTCTACATTTGCCTCTGAAGCATGTGATTTTGCGACCAGATGTTAAATAATAGGAGCCAAGTTTATGACTGGACATATCACGTCCATGAGCTTGACTGTAAGAACTCTGAGAATGTGTACCTAAAAGTTCCCAAAATGCACCTCAGAGCACATATTTTTCAAAATTTTCTGGGGGAGCAAATATTAGGGTCTTAGCCAGGATTTTCATAACAGGGTGTCCAAAATGGGACAAGAAGACGGGCTGTCCAAACCCGTTCACTGAAAAAAATAAGTCATCATACTGACCATACACATTGACAAATCAAGTAATTATAGGCTTTATTTCTTCAACAAATGTCTTAGTTATCATTTAAGAATTTAACTTTTTAAAACATCTAATTATAATTAATATTTTCAAAAGATTCTGACCAAAAGATAGGGTGACTAAGTAAATCGCTGTGCACTATTCTTGGGAATCAATAGGATTGGACAGGTTTTCACCTTTCCCAAGCGAACTTTATAATACACACACGTGAATTTTTTGTCAAGAATTGTCGCTGTTCTTTTGTTTCACTTCTAAGCAAGAAGGTAGATCTACCTCACTGCTAAAACGAACACCCCGCACACAAAACAAACCCCATCCACCGAAATCCTTGATCCATTCCTGGCAGGAAATTGGTCTTTAAAAAGGGGGCGTGGGCATGTTTACAAACAACAGGTTGACCACCCGGCGACTGACAGGTACGGCATGATCATGTAGCGGCATCCGTGCGGAACCATTTCCCGCCGGTACGTTCCACGCAAGCCGGACATGTATCGTTTCCGTAGGCGATACACAACACGATCCACATTGCAGTACTTGATGTAGGATTTTATACCATTACTCACATTTCGCATTCAAAATGTAAAACCCTGGCAGTCAAATGCTTGTCGTTACCCTACTAGGGTCCCTAGTCCATCAAGAAATGAATGAAAGATATCCGAAGGCGAAGTCCGATTTGACACCGCTCCCGCAGGATTTATTTTTTAAAGATTTAAAAAAAAATCTTGCATTTTAGCACAAACCGCTGAAATGGAATATAAATAAGAGTGAATGTGAAAAATATTCACTTTCAGTAAATCAAAGTGCCGCTTACCGTTGTAGACTTGATCTCCGACTCCGACAGCATCAAATGGTGACTTTCCCAACGTCGTAAATATTTAGAATTCATTATTTTACTGACGATTGTCCGCGTATGGTTTAGACGACACACTTGAATGTCACCCTCATTGATGAGTTTGAACTTTGGCCCACACGACAGTGTTTTGCTGCTAAAGGAATTATTGTTGTTGGGGGAATGACAATTAACTGGGGACGCGGGAGCCGGGGATGAAGTCGGGGAAGACGGACCATTCGCCGTCGCCATGTTGCTGTCGATATTTTGCAGCCCCGATCTACAACTCCTGTTTCCTATGTGTTTTTCGCGCGTTTTCTCCAGGTTTTCAGCTCGTCTGCGGGGACACAACACTGGTCATATCTTCCTCTCTAATCCTATATACGTATTCCATCAGATCTCACCGATAGAGGGGCAGTTCGAGGTTTAAAACAATGGGACGTCGACGATCCGCCGTCCGTTTCATAGACTTTGGTGTGTATATTTAGTGCGGTCACGTGGTTTGTGACGTCATGTTGTGTTTAGGGCCTATGTTCAGCATCTTGGACGATAGGGATGCGTGCAGAGCGTTGACAGCGATTATAGTGGCTTAGGAGTTCGTTATCATTTAGATTAAAACGCACCCAAGTGATTAAATGATTATGATGAACAAAAGTACTTTCACATAGACACTGAGGCATGCGTAGAAGTTGTCAGGCGATCTAATCTCAAGACATAGTGTGATTGGACGATGACCGGCCGCAGGATACTTTCATTGCCAGTAGTACCTGAGAGGGTACTTAACCACGCCCGCCACGCCCCTTTAACAAGTTGAAGCGAAACAGAAAGTGAATACTTGGTGGGGGGGGGGGGGGGGTTATTGCATTGTGCACTGACTGCTTGCTGTCTCACCTCTGTGAAAGCTCCAGGACTGCACGGGGACATGTGAGAAAGTTGACGGTGACCTTTCCAGAGACTCACCATCGTCCTTAAGCACCAGTCACACTATACTCCGACTATCGCAAGATACCAAAATTGGCTCTGATTGTGCTAATTCTAAAATCGGAATTGAATGCTCTGATTTTGAAAATATACAACTTTGCAGTCACACCTGCATATCTCATCGTACGATGTTCGGAGGCGAATATATATATATATATATATATATATATATATATATATATATATATATATATATATATATATATATATATATATATATATATATATATATATATATATATATATATATATATATATATTCAGCTCCGAACATCGTACGATGAGATATGCAGGTGTGAATGCAAAGTATATATATATATATATATATATATATATATATATATATATATATATATATATATATATATATATATATATATATATATATATATATATATATATATATATATATATATATATATATATATATATATATACATACATACATACATACATACATATATATATATATATATATATATATATATATATATATATATACATATATATACATATATATATATATATATATATATATATATATATATATATATATACATATATATATATATATATATACATATATATATACATATATATATATATATATATATATATATATATATATATATATATATATATATATATATATATATATATATATATATATATATATATATATATATAAATATATACATAATCGCATATCAATAATGTATGCCTTGCGATAATCGACATACAATATCCGTACGATATTCGTGAGACAATCGGAAGCTTAAATACTTGACT
Source organism: Maea johnstoni (assembly GCA_963942565.1). Classification (NCBI taxonomy): domain Eukaryota; kingdom Metazoa; phylum Annelida; class Polychaeta; order Spionida; family Magelonidae; genus Maea; species Maea johnstoni. The sequence continues at coordinate 2,130,305 of OZ012688.1, read as the reverse complement.
AGGGTCCAACATCTAGGTCCGACGTGCGTAGAAATGTGCGAATATCGTATGATAATCGCAAAGTCAAGGAATTCAATTGGCGACTTTTCAAAATCTATTTAATAGTACTTATTTACGAACGGGATCGCAAACCAGTACCGACTTTTTAGACGGTTCCGATTCCGTTTTTGGCCTTGGAATCGGATCCGTCTATCGCACGATGGGTAAAATTATCGGAAGGAAGAGAGGAAAGGAATGTATGAGAAGATTTATGAGGAATGTCCAAATGCATGTGAAAAGGATTTTCTGTGTAGAGTCCAAATATGTACCCTATTACCTTCTAGGGAGGGCAATTCCTGGTTTAGATATGGATGAAATGATACTCTTGTGGAGAACATCCTGTGACTATATTAACAGGATGTACAGGAAGGCTATATCAAATAGAGTAGGCGTTGGATAACCTTAAGAACCTCGGACAGTCGCGCTCCACCTTAAGAGCGATTATGGCTTGACTTAATTCACACAATGGACAACCCTATGCCGAATTGTATATAATGGTTTGAAAACCTGTGCGTATTCCAAGTTTATATTTTTTGTAATTACTTGTATTGTGTTATTTGTATAAGATTTTGTGATGTATTTTTTATATCTATGAATATAGTCAATAAATACTATACTATACTATACTATACTATACTATCGGCTCCGACCTGTCGATTTTGGAATCGTGAGATAGCCGGACTCCAGTGTGAATGGGGCTTTAAGCAATAAGTGCAATTCAGCTTAGTCTATTAATGCTCAAAAAAGACCGGACTATTCCGCCGTTATCTTTCTAACACAAACCTATTTCAGAAAATATTTCAAGGGGAAATGTCCGTAAGAACCCAGCCTACACATTTCCTTGAACTATTTTGTGAAATAATGCTTTATTCTTGAGATATTAAAAAGATAAATCAGCTGCTGGCGACAGTATTAAGGAGCAGTCTAGGCATAAATGGGTTAAACCATCCTGTCACATATATGCAAATATATCTTGATGTCAAAGCAGTATTTTGACAGATATTTGCTTGAAAGTGTGTTGCTCTTGTTAAGCTTACCCCCTCAAATAGTTTTTAGATAATTGACTATTTGATGAATTTTGCTGAGGATTGTCTGACCATGTCTGCACTGAACTTCCCCAAGAAAATGTCGTCTAAATTGTGCAATTCTGGTACGTACCAGAATTGGTTATCACATGTAGCAATTCTAGAACGTACCTGAATTGTCCGACTATACAATTCTGGTACACGTTTTCTTCCAGAATTGTTACTACAATTCTGGGACGTACCAGAACTGTCCGTGAATTGTTTTCCTATTGCTTGCTGAATGACGCCGTAAGTTAAGCACTTTGCCGCTAATACTAGTATTCATTTCTTCCGGAACTACTCGATACATTACGACAAAGTATGTGAACAACGGCACCATTTAGCCGGTAGGTAAAAAATTCTCGGACAATTCTGGTACGTTCCAGTATTGCCTGAATCAACAATTCTGGTACACGTATAACACCAGAATTGTTCTGACAATTCTGGTACGTTCTAGAATTGTTTGCAGGGAACAATTCTGGTACGTACTAGAATTGCAAAATTATCTCAACAATTAAGGTACGTACCAGAATTGAGGTCGCAAAGTACAACATGGCCGCTACTTTTGACAATAACATCAGAATTAAGATTGATTTCATAGAATATTTGATGGGGAGTTTTTGGCATGGTTCCTATTATCATTTTGCCTTCAAATATTTTCACAAATATGCTTTTGACTCAAATATCTCTCCAAAATTTCCAGGCTATTTTTGTGTGAGCATTAATGGGTTAAGATGCAAATAGGGTTGAAATAGCAGAAAGAGTGACAATATACACCCCCCCCCCCCCCCCGCCACCTGCGTTATTCCCTCAACGAATCACTTCGATGCAGGTACTTATGATTGATGGCCATTAATTTAACCATGAAGTATAGAATTAATTAATTATCTTATATTGTTCCTGATTTAACCCATTAATGCTCACAGCGGCCAAAAGCAGCCAAGATAATTTCGATCAAATCTTACAGACAAAGGCATACTTTGTAAAATACCTGAAGGAGAAATGTTATTCATAACATTGCCAATGACTTTTCTTCAAATATATTGTAAAATTGTTCTTAATTCCAAAGTTATTGTCAAAAGTATCAACGATCCAGACGACGATATCTAGAAGAACGCCTAACCATTAATGGGTTAAGCTCCTAATGCACTTATTCAGATTCTTCACCTATTTAACGTGGACAGGCCACATATCAAGATGGCCTTCAATAACGTGCACTGTCATGGAACCCGATGGGCTTGATGATTATCATGGAATTACTATAATCAAATCAGGCTGCAAATCAGATCAGAATTTATCGTAACTGACCAGTTGTTGATGAAGGAATAGTGGTGGAAATTGGTCGAGGAAGACTATCAACGAACTCCAAGTCACTGGCAACTTTCTATAGCTGCAATTTAACGCTGCCGATGAGGTTGTTTGTTCGGCATTGACGAGAGACAACTAGCATGTGTTTGTTAGTGATTAGAGTGATGGTAATAATTATAATAACAATTATAGAAAAAAATATAATGATAATAATGATGATGATACTACGCGTACTTCTACTACTACTACTACTACTACTAATAATAATAATAATAATAACAATAATGGTAATAATACCACAACAACAATAATGATGATAATAATAATAATGTAAAAATAATAATATCAATATAAATAATGATAATAATAATGATAATGATAATAATAATAACAATAATAATAATAATAATAATGATAATGATGATAAAATAATAATGATAATAATCATAACATGATGAAAATAATAATGATGATAATAAAAATAATAATAATAATAGTAGTAGTAGTAGTAGTAGTAGTAGTAGTAACTTTTTACAAACCTGCGACCCTCGGCATTGACGAGAGACCACTAGCATGGCATTGCAAATGCCTTAGACCACTCAGCATTCGGGACAGCCCATGCGCTGATTTCTCCTTCATAAGCCAAATCAGTCAAATTTAGGTTGAAAGTTTTCTTTTCGGCACACGTGATATTTTCCTACGGCGATTGCTTTATCAGAAAGATGGTGGTGCTTCAAATTGGCAGAGCGACATTACAATTATGTTGATAGCTCTATCAACATAATTGTAATGTCGTTTATTATCACATTATTCCGTCATGTAATGGCTAAATCGTGATTAACCGGTTTTTAACTACAAGGTCTAGTAGTCGTTGGACGTCACATGTGACGTCCACTGTGACAGTGTGGCTTGAGCTCGGGTGTCACTGTGACAGCTCGGGTGTCACTGTGACAACGTAGTGTGTACCGGAAACGTCTGTCCAAGTGACCGGCTTCCAAATCGATCCGCTATAGGTGCAGCACTATGGGGCGCCGTTTGTAGCATGCACACTTTTGTTGACAGAAGCAAATTTTGTCCAACAAAAGTCACTTTTGTCTGACAAAAGTAATTTTGTCTACGACAAAATTATTTTTGTCAGACAAAAGTTGATTTTGTCAGACAAAAGTTGATTTTGTCAGACAAAAGTTGATTTTGTCAGACAAAAGTTGATTTTGTCAGACAAAAGTTGATTTTGTCTGACAAAAGCAATTTTGTCTTGACAAAAATTGCTTCTGTCAACAAAAGTAATTTTGTCGTAGACAAAATTACTTTTGTCGAGACAAAATTTCTTTTGTGCTACACTTGGCGAGACCACTCGCCAAGTGTTACATTCAGAATTCTGTCCTAGTGTCGTGCAGCGATGGCAGGCGGCGTGCATGATCGAATAGACGAGTTGCAGCATCTCCAACGCTCGATCGAGTTGCAGTATCTCGTTCGAGATGCTTTGAAGACTTTTACATAATATTCGTTTCCTGCCTGTATTTTGAGCTTGTAAAGGCCACATCACGACTGTAAGCTTACACTTCGTAGTTCTTCATTAATTTAAGGGGCCTCTATAGTCTGTCTGACTCGAGTTTGGCAATCACTTTTGCCACTTTTTTGTGACAAAACGTTCGAGTTTGCTATCCTTAAATTAATGAAGAACTACGAAGTGTAAGCTTACAGGAAACGAATATTATGTAAAAGTCTTCAAAGCATCTCGATCGGGCTGCAGTATCTAGAACGAGATATTGCAACTCGATCGAGCGTTGGAGATGCTGCAACTCGTCTATTCGATCATGCACGCCGCCTGCCATCGCTGCACGACACTAGGACAGAATTCTGAATGAAACACTTGGCGAGTGGTCAGTGTAGCACAAAAGAAATTTTGTCTCGACAAAAGTAATTTTGTCTACGACAAAATTACTTTTGTTGACAGAAGCAATTTTTGTCAAGACAAAATTGCTTTTGTCAGACAAAATCAACTTTTGTCTGACAAAATCAACTTTTGTCTGACAAAATCAACTTTTGTCTGACAAAATCAACTTTTGTCTGACAAAATCAACTTTTGTCTGACAAAAATAATTTTGTCGTAGACAAAATTACTTTTGTCAGACAAAAGTGACTTTTGTTGGACAAAATTTGCTTCTGTCAACAAAAGTGTGCATGCTACAAATGGCGCCCCATACAGCACCTAATGCGTCGAATTATATATGATACACAATCTTTGCGTGTATAAACAATATCGTAGGATTACATCATGCAATTTTAACATAGACACATACTTGTAGACGTTTTTTTTTTCTTTTAAGTACCGTTTGTACACTAGCTTTTGTGTTCCTTGAAAGTCGGCCCCGGCTGCCACTGTGACAACGCCGACTTCGCCGGAAGCGTCTGTCCAAGTGACAGGCCACTACCGGAAGCGTCTGTCCAAGTGACCGGCTTCCAAATTGATCCGCTAGGTGTAATTCGTCGAATTATACACAATCATGGCGTGTATAAACAATATCGTAGGATTCGATCACGCAAATTTGACATGTGTTGATCAGACGAATACTTGTAGACTTTGTGTTTCCTTCTAAGTAAAGTTTATACACTAGCTTTGTGTTCCTTGAAAGTCGGCCCCGGCTGCCACTGTGACAACGCCGACTTCGCTACCGGAAGCGTCTGTCCAAGTGACAGGGTCGAAGCTAGATAAGGGACGTGCATGGTACGGGGGCGGGGCTTATTGCGTCACGTGGTTCTGACATCACGTCTTTAGAAAAGTGGCGCCAAATACAAAACTCGCGCCAAGCACTGCCAAGCGGCATCTGTATTTTAGATAGTTGCAATGAAGCTTGTGTGTGTTGCTAATTCGAAAACTAAAGAATAATTAATAAAAAAAAACACGCACGAATATGTAGATAATTATATAACAAGGTGCATCTACAGGTTCCTGAGTGTTATCAGGGAGAGAATATAATAGTCCGTCAGCCGTCTGCCGTAGTCAACCCATATTTTAATTCATTTCCATATTTACAACTTTTCACTCAAATGACATAATCTCATTACTTACGCAGGTGATGGTCACTACAGGTTCACAGTTACCTTAGGGATATCATTGTCTATGCCCAATAAGAAGTGTGTTTTTTAATCTTTTACTGCTAAAGATTTTTACAGGCCATAACATTGAAACATTTAGTGGGATATCTCGTGTGTGGAGGCATGGGAACCCCTTTGATAGTAGTGGACATACCTCGCTGATCACTTCTGAGCAATGGACACAAAAGACAGTTAATACAAAGATACACCTCGACGATCTCAAGACAATGGCTTGTGGTCAGGATGCTATAAATAGGTGCTAGCTATGAGCACGTCAGGTTACCAAGTGTAGTTGGTGTGGAGATTTCTAACTAAAATTTTCAACGTTATGGCCTGTAAAAATCCTCAGCAGTAAAAAATCCAAAAAATACTTTTTATTGGGCATAGTCAATGATATCCCTAAAGTAACTCTGAACCTGCAGTAACCATCACCTGCGTAATTAATGAGAATATGTCATTTGAAAGAAAAGTTGTAACTTTTGAAATAAAACAGAATATGGATTGAATGATGACAGGTGGCGATGATATTCTCTACCTGATAACACTCAGAAACCTGGAGATACACCTAGTTATAGGATTATGCTGCTTTGAGGTGTGTTTTGGGACAGAGCTTTTAATGGCTTGCAATGTTACCCATCACCTTAAAGTGGCAGACATTGATCTTTTGACTGTATATGACACCCTTATGTCTACACAGTCAGTTAAACATGTATTTCATCATGCATTAGGAACTTTTCACAATCTACAATCAGGAGTATGCTGAGTAAAGTAATCTAGAGCACAAGTATCACCAGAGACATGGTATCACTGACACATCCCCGCTCAAATCTTTGGGGTAGACAGCCGAGGGCATCTGGGTTTTCCTTGTAAAAAGACCTAGCGGTCGACAGGTTCCTTCGGCCTCGACCATTTTCACCATTATTTCCATCTCATCTTTTGGCTGAAAGATAATAATGATAGTCTTTGAAGCCAGTGTTTTGGAATATGACAGATCTGAACTCCCTATATGTTCAAGGTCGGCATCTCTGATGTCAAAGGTACGCTGAATCATGACAGGACCTGACAATAAACATTAACTATCTGGACCACGTGTCTGAAGGTAATTTTGAGGCGTGCAGGTACATACAAAACTATTTCTAAAATAATCATTAGATTCCCTGCGGATCTTGCCAAACACATGAACGATAAAATGTCACAGTCTGGTGTACGGGTAAAGGGTACGCGCGTCTATTATCATTTTGAAGGGGAATATGTATGAAATACCCCTGCTACAACAATCCTGCATATTTGATTTTGCTAAGTGGGGAATTTCGATTTTTTTGTGAAACAAAGTTTCAACAGTATATATAGGGCTGAAGAAGTGGTCATTCACGCAGGTAGCAATTTCGCAGGTTTCACTACCTATTCATAAGTAGTGGACTTACATCACCCAAACAAAATTTAGGGGGGGGGGGGGGGGGGGGGAGTTGATAGAGTGAAATGTGTTGTATACTTAATATTGGCTCAATCAACACTGGTTATCCCTAGCGCGTAGTACCGAACGTCTTGAGATATATGGTGAGGATAAGACTTCAGTTTCATATCCATATAAATGATTATGATCTCAGAAACTTATCAACAATATGCATTTATTGGTATCAATAACTATACATGAGAGTTACTCAGATAACACAGATCGTTCATAGTAATAGTGTATGCTGTCTGTGTCTTGTAATATCACAGATGAACCAGGTCTCTTGATGTGTTTTTTGTGTGTGCTGTCAATTCAGGCTCTTGTGGTCTTAGACTCTTTTGTAGTATGTTTATTGTGAAGTCGCGCACTATTACACTGATCCCGAGAAAGTTGCCAGTGACTTAGTGTTGACCGGCGAATAATTAGTCGGCGGTATTCGCCTGCTCCAGGTGTTTCCTCCTCCACTTACAACTGATTAGTCACGATTTGGCCTAAATATGGCAGAAAGTAACGATAATCAAAATTCACATTTTTGTTCTGCACTTAACCGATAGGTATCTAATACACAAGAAGGTGCAGCCGATGCTAGGTGTATTCAGAGTGATGGATGCACACAGAAAAGGGAAATTGAAATTTGGGTGTTCCCACACACAAGGAAACTGCTTGTAGTATATGTTTAGGTCGTCTGTTACACTGTGGGCAAATTGATCCCCAATGATCCCCATGCTCATTCGATAGTATGCAATATTTTTGCACACGGCACACGCATAGGACCCCCCCCCCCCCCCCCCCCCCCCCCCCCCTGGTACGGAGCTGTGCGTTCAAGTTATCGTTTTGTTTAATTGTTGGGATATACTATTGCTTATACGAAGTGGTCGAATGCTGGTAACCGAACGTCGCAGCTTAGATTTTTCACAGGAAAACAGTACTATTACACACTAAATTTAGCAGATACACACACACAATTATATATATATATATATATATATATATATATATATATATATATATATATATATATATATATATATATATATATATATATTTATATATATATATATATATATATATATATATATATATATATATACATATATACATATATATACGCATTTCAACGCGCTTGTGGCAGTAAGGCATTAGAAAAGCACGCAGCATCGTTGGTTACACTTGTTTACTAGGGTTTACGTCGCTTCACGATGAGAACCACAGAATCGATATGAAGTTTGCTTGTATTTATACATAATCGTAGGGGGTCTCTAAATTAGATAGACACCACACAGAGTCGTCCCTCACAATGCCGCGCATTTGTACAGCGACCAGGCCAATCCGCCAATGAGTATGCACTTTTACCTGAACCTCGGATCAGAAGGTTGGGAGACAAACATCTGTACCGCTTTTTTTTTAGTCAAGAGACGACAACAGCTATTTAATTTTGTGTGTAGCTCCAATGCAGAAGCATTTCGAAACGTAAAACGCATACGCCGCATTGCTGAGTATAGGTCATGACCTAGACTGGTATATACGGACATTGGCAGTAGATATGTCAGGTATTTCTAGATTTAATAAGAGCTGATCTCAGGGTAAATCTTGTCGTCGTGTTAGGCAAACGTAGTATTTGCCAATTTTGGGTTTCCGTACGATGTCTAAAGGGTAAGTTTTAGCGGCAGAAAGCAGCCTTTTGGTGGAGGCACAACGTTAATTAGAGCACTACCAAAAAATTACAAATACTTTGTATAATAATTCCTCACGTTTATTCCATAAATATATTGATCCAGACGAAAGTTTCTATGGAAACCATGAATATGTTAAAGAGTCTTTTTGAAATCCATCACACAACGCCTTTAGCTCATGCTAGAGCTCATCTGAACTGGCAGACAGAATTGATTAGTGTCCTGATTAAAAATATATTTTCTAGACAAAATGGACATTTTCCGAAGGTATCTAGTACAAACTATGAATCTTACTTCAGCATTAAATTGTAGCTTCTGAAATCACACAACATTGAATTGTATAATGAGTGTTTGTTTGGACATGGCACTGGCAGTTAGTTTGGCTTTTTTTCTTTTTTCTTTTTTGAGGGAACGGGGTTTATCCTGATGGTGTACTAGCCTGACTTCCCATAGAAGTGCATGGTCAAAGGTGAATATAATCCTAAGTAATCCCCTTATGTAGAAAAATACTAACTATTAAGCCTTGCCTCTATTCAAGAATGTGCAAAGAAAGGGCTGGTAGCAGGGGAACCCGGCACAAGGCATGTAAGAATGTTACCAGTGACTTAGGGTTAGGCGGTGATTTCTTCTATTTTCTCCATCTCAATCCAATGTAAAGTCCAGATATAGCTGCCTGATTATAGCAGAAAACGTGACGATAAAAATAAATCCTAGGAACTGTTTTACTGATGCTATTTGTATGTATGCAAATCACCTGCCAAGCAGATTCCCTTGAGGCCAGGCAGAGTTTCACCGTGCAGCTCCCTAGGGTAACTCGCTACCTGGCCTATCTCTGTATACTGTAGTAACTCACAGCGCTCATGGCGACACTACCACATGCACGTTTCTTCCCAAGCTTATCACGTATCTATATATCTATAACTTATGGTTTCGTTCGAGATTTACCAGACAGATAACACAATACGATTGACTTCCATTTCATTCGAGATTGCGTTGATATGGATATCAATTATCAGTTTAACAAATGTGACAACTGAGGGTGCAATATGTCTGAAGTAGAAAGAATGCTCCGACGGACTGGCAGTGCGGGTGGTAGCGGGTCGAGGAAGCACCCGCCTCTCCAGCGGAGGGGTTCCCTAGACCGCTTCATCCCAAGACGAGACAGCACAGATATGGATACTGCTTACTTCAAGTTCAACTCGCCTGTAAGATGTGACCAGGACCCCAGTCCAGCCACGCACGCCGACAGAGAAAACTATAGACGAATGATGACAAATCTCTCCAAGTCGAAGCCGGGAGGAGCGCCCGATAACGTCTTGTCTTTTTCACCCATCTGTAAAAATAGACCACAAAGTAAGTAATTGGTCGAACTAAGATTAATGTGTATTAAATCAAATCCAATTAGTGAATCATATGTTTTGATGAGACATTCTGCCCTTGCTCAACCTAGAGATCTTTTCTCCTGTGTCTGCCTCTTGTGAGGATGAATGGAATATCAAAAAAGCTAATGACATTTGCCATTGCTCAATCTATGTGGCAAAAAGTTATAGGCTGTTACTAAAAAGGCCATCTCTTTGTGCAAAAAGGAGTGGAAGAGTATAGACTGGACGTTCTAGCCGCGACCGACTCTATCACCGCCTTAAATTTTATGCTTTTTGATAATATCATATAGTGTTGTTGTTATCATCATTATCATCATCATTACGATTATCACTGATCTTTTCATTTATTTATTTATCCATTTATTCATTTATGTATTTGTTTATTTTGATTGTCAGTAATTGGTGAATACAAACAAGTTTTTGTGACATGTCTTAATGATGCTTGATTGATTGATTGATTTTATTGACCTCAAAACAAACTCAGTACAGTTATAAGTCACCCTACGAGTGACATTAGTTCTGACTACGAAAACGATGTTTGATTGGATTCTCAAAAAACAGTACATTACACGTTTATTTTGATTTTGACCTTTTTAATATAGTTTTTATCATTTTATCAAAATATTAATTTCCTGAATTTTATAGGTCCAATAGCAACTTACGATGACTGGAAAAGTGATTCGGTTTTCAGTACGCCTGTGAAAAAGAGATCCAGAAAGATGTGCTCTTCGCCAGAGGCAGAGTTTGAGTTACCATGCCTACGAAATGAATTCTGTGAGTACAAATAAGATTAATATTCATAAAAAAATGACGACACAAATTGTTGCTGTATTAAACAATTCAAGAAAACTTATACTTACTATATCATGTTCAGCTAGGTGATCAGTTGACCTGTCTTTCTTTTCCACCTGACATGCGGTCGCGGGCTACCTGTCTCCGCACAACTTCGTATGTCCTACTTCAATCCAAAAGTTCACCTCTTGAATTGTGTCTATCTGAGTTTTGTACTTCCTGCATGATCGCAGTTGCTTACCATATTTCTCTAGGTCTGAACATCCTGGACTGGAGCTGTAAGGATATGATCGCAGTGGCCCTGCATGATACGGTGTTCGTACAGAATGTCACTAGCCGCCACTGCCAGGAGCTCCCCCTTGAGCTGCGCACGCAAACTTCCGGGGGACGGGGAGAGACGGAGGGGGTCATCCTCGGGGGAGACGGAGGTGTTCGTCACGTGTCTGGCATGGAGTCTGGATGGATCGGTATTGGCTTTAGGAACGACGCAGGGAGAAATCCAGGTAGTACTCATGAAAACTTATTACAACATGACGTGTGTGTTTTTTTAATTATTGAAGACTGTGATTCAAGCCTTTGACTATGGCCGTATTAGAAACCAGGTCGAGGCATGTGGGAAAGGTATCAGTGACTTGAGATTAATCATTGCTTTCCCATGGGCACTACTGTTCCTCCACCAACACCATTTACAATTAGTCACGTTGTCAACTTATGCAATATTGAATCAAAACTCCGGAAATACATACAAATATAGGAATACTATAAATGTATATCAGTACTATAAAGGATACAAGGAAAAGATTCCTTTGAAAATGGTCCTCATTATATACGCAATACGTCGAATTCAATCATGGAAACAGTATGAAAGATGCCTTTTCTATTTGTGTTTCCTATTTGTATATGATTATTGGAGTTACTATACACTACGTGTTTGGTAAAGCTATGGAATGATATAATCATAAAAATATGGTCACGAGTAGGATTTGATGTGGAAGAAAACGTGATGATAAACGATATCATATTTTCTAAATGTACCGCAATACCATTTTCAGTTATGGGACATGGAAAATACCAAGTTACTACGCAGGGTGAAAAGTCACTCCACCACAGTTGGAGCTGTCGCATGGGTGGAGAATACTTTCTACAGGTGAACCGTTTTTTCTTTCTTGGCGTTTAATCATTTGCATCTGGAATGCACACATTGTCTAACAACTACAATACAGATATTAACTTCCTGCACATGTCGACCGAATGTCTGTCAGTGCCTGGTTGTACAAACACCCATGGATAACATATGCCAAGCACATCAATGACCCACGTAGCCTGCGCATCAAAGCTACGTTCAGTTATAATTGTGAGGTCATCCATGCATTCATAGGAAAATACATGTCAATTGGGCGTGCGGTCGCCTATCTTGCCTGGGCAGCCCGCGCCCTTAGTGTAGGTACTAAATGTCGGCACTGTATTGTAACGAACCCACGAAGATAGTACAATATGAAAACTGTTATTCCTTACTTCAGATCTTTTATCGTATGTCAGTGGCAATGTCGAAAAAATACCATTTTCTAGCGAAACGGTGTGTGTTCAATAACCTAATCAATATACTCAATATAGTATCGTAAAAGGGGTTTTCTACAAACTTGCATACAAAAACATTTTTAAAAGTATTGCTTTATATATCCAAGTTGGCGGTTATCGAACAACATTCTATTACAGCCGTTTTACATGTGGCGATACTTTCTTCGACATATAATTCATAATCTAGTAAATACATGTATAGGTGATTAAACGCAATCCTTTCGCAAAAATCATGCTTTTGTCTTTTTGGCAAACATCCATCTCGAGGGCATTTTTTCATTATATATCATTAAGAAGATCAGTTTAAGTCTATGGTCAAGTTGTTAAAGTTGTAATTTCCTTGGGTTTAGGCGGTAGTTTTCTCCGATTTCGAGAAAAGTAACTAGTCACGAATTATCCTTGAATGGGAAAATAAGTGACGACTAACGACATTGCATTTTCGAAATATGATTCGTTTTGCTAAGTCTCATCGAAGGCTTTAGATGCACCCTAAACGATGCTATCCAAATAGGTTTTATATTACTGATGGCCTTCGCTATGGTTTGTAGTGGCAGTAACAGTGGTAGGTTGTGTCACCACGACCCCCTGTCAAGCGGGAAGTACATCAGTCGAGTGGCGGCGCACACGGGCGGCATAGTGGGTCTGAAGGCGAACAGTGACCACCAATACCTGGCCACAGGTGGAATGGACAAAACAGTGAAGATCTGGGACATCCGGAGCAGTGGAGGCATGAAGCTCACCCATTCTCTCAATACTCATAAGGCGCCTGCTAAGGTAGGGCCACGCTCGCTTACTAATGGAATCGTGAGGAATAGATCAACCCTTGTGCTGCTGGTGGCTAATATGACCAAAACAAAATGATGCAAAAAAACTGAAAAAGGACTGAAACCCTAGCATATTGGTACTCATTTGAGAAAACTCAGCGAGAGCTATCCAATGAATATCAACATGACAAGGTTTAGATAGTTTTCAAAAATCTTTGCGTCCTTGTGCTTTGGATGAAAGTAGTCTCATCATTGGAAGGGTTAAACGTATTGATTTCGTTAAAACTGAATTTCTCGCCTGTCCGTGGGTCAATTTTAATGCGGTTTAGATCGATAGAACCGCCAGAATTCATTCTACTGGCCATTGAATTCTCGTCATAAACAGTTGCAATCCTCCCCTTTTCTCATTATTTCTTCAAAATAGCTTAAAGGGCAAATGCACCATCAGAATGATTTAGGTTCAAAATGAGCTTATACGTGTCACCTTTCAAATAAGACCTCCCCCGAACCTGTCCTCTTCAGCACTACTCAGTTATAGCTTACAGAAGTTCAGCAAGTAGCAGGCCTGAGGAAGCTATAGAGGGCCTCCATGCATCCCAAGATGCACTCTGTTTTTGACCTAAGCACCAGCCTGTGTCACCAGTGCTTAAGAGATAGCAGTAATAGGGGGCTGGGCTCCCCTTTCCTGCTTAGATTGTCATTCCTGGCTTTCAATTAGTTGTCACAATTCCCAAAGATTGAACTTCTTCAATTTTCTATTGTATATTCCAACAATCCTTGGAAATTATACTATGTGGTGGCTTGTCTTTGATTTGTAGCTTATTGTTGGGTAGAAACCATGACTTCCTAATTGCTATGAAATCAGTTTGTGCTAATCACTTACAGGATATTGTAACACTTGTGTCAGTTAGCAGTTACTCATGGGAATAGTGTAGGACTTATTAGTATGTGTATTCCTTCACTTCCTGTTGTCAAGATGCTATCTTTGAGTAAAGAACCTGACACCATTGAGTAAAGGATCATGTGGGTCTAAGGGAGAAGTTCCCTAGGTGAGTCAGATATTTCCATTCCTACAAATTCCTGAATCGCTCAATTCTGCCATTCTATGTAAGTTTTACTTCTTGAAGTTTTATTTGCTTCCACAAATTGTGATCAGGGATGAGCCAGGAATAAAAATTAGCAAGAAAGGGTAGCCCAGACCCCTATTACTGCTATCTCTTAAAGGGGCCCTAAAGGCTCACAAACATATCAGCTTATATGAAAGTTATACACTTCAAGAACAGGATGCTACCATTCTTTTTCTCTCAGTGATCCCGTGAGGGGAGATTTTTGCATATTGTCATCCTCCTAGACAGCCTCTGCCAGCCACTGGGTGCAGCCATGTTTTTCAAGTGCTATCAGCTGTGACACAATCGGGTGGCAGGGATCGCATCCTGTCTCCAAGCTACCTCTGGGCAGTGTATCTAACAGCAGTGCTCCTGACAAGAGCTCTCTGCACAAGTTGCATAAAAACGTATATATCAAACAAGAAAATGGTGAAATCATGTGCAGCAATTGGCTGTAAAAAAGACACGGTAGTGGAGAAAGCTTTCATAGATTTCCTAGTAGTAAATTTAGACAAAAACAGTGGTTAGCATCCATGGAATTTTTAAACCCACCTGTCCTGAAGTATGCATATGTATGTTCAGACCACTTCACTGACGAGGATTATGTCAGGAATCACACACTGCAGTCAGGATTACTTCAGAGTACAGTTAACAAGGTTCTGAAGAGGGATGCTTTTTTAAAAGGTTTGGGTACTTGTGAAATAGGTGTGCATAATCTCTCACACTTCTTCAAAAAAAGAAACAGTCACAATTGATACACCTTTTATCATGCTCCATGCGACTCCTATTGCATCTAGTCTTACTTTCTTCAAGGATATAATATCTGGTAACCAATTTTCATAAATCTCTTATTTCAAGCAGAAGTGATCTTGCAATTTATCAATTTCGGGATTTATTTACTTTATTGGTATACATTTACTAGTCTCAACATGATTTACCTTCATTCAGTTGCTCAACGAATATAAGCACAGGTGTATGCATTAAATGTTTAATATTAAGCCAGCATGAGAAGGGTAAATATCATTCCCTAACTTACAAAATTGAAACAGCTAAGGTTATAGTCAGTCATGACCCCATTTTCACTCGGAAGAAATACATTTCTAAATAGTACTGCAATATAGAGGAAGGTTGAAATCAAAATATCTCAAATTGCAAATGACCCTTTCTTTTATTTATGATAGAATAAATGACATTTTCATTTACTCATTACCAACCTTCTCTTAATGACTTATGATTAATAATCATACTCTTCAATATTATGATCTGATGTACAGACTTTAGCCACCCTAACAGCTAACTTTCAGGGTGAATGGCAATTTTCATAGGTACCTCAACATGGTCTTTATTAATCCACTGAGAATAGACTGTGCAGGATTTTGTTAGTTGTGTTACAACTGAGGTTTTGTCTTATGTCTAAGTCCCTAGGGTAATAACAGAAGTAAGTAAAGGAAAGGGACACACAGGGTAATTGACCTTGTCCAATTGGCATTACACATCTAGACCCCATGGGACACAAGGTAGTAAACACAGGAAGTGACTAGCAGTACTGGGAACAGCAATCATCTTCATTTCCTTTAGTAATTGTGTACATATTCATGAAGATTATAGAAAAGAAATGTCAAGAATACCTTTGGAAAGGGCCTGATAATTTATAGTTCGAGCAACTCTAACAGTGGCACCGGCCGATGTTTACTATATGCTATGTCTAATCTTAGAAGACCAACACATGGAATGGAAACCAGCCGGTCAACCTGGACATGCTAGCCTCAACCAGTGTCAATTAATAGTCGCTAATAGGTGCTCTGGGCACCCCCAGCAGGTGGTGGAGATAAGGTTTCTCTGTAATGTAATCGATGCGGGAGCCCTGATTGGTCCTTGTTCCCACGTGACCTCGTGCTGCTGCCTTATCTGCTAGTCCTGGCATGAGGCTAGCATGTAACTATAGGGCATATAGTAATTGGTCTCTCGTTACATATCCATTCTTTTCTTAATCCAAGGTCTAATGGCCTACACCACCGTTAGAGTTCTAAGCATTTAAAAAAGTGAACTTGCGCCAAGAAAACTGGGCGCTCACATTTCTAGCCCAGTCTGGCCCCCCAAACCAACTGAATTCGTTCCCTACCTTGTTAATTTACGTTGTGACGCTTTTACAGCACTCAAATCCGTCCGGAGTGCGAGAAATGAGAGCTTTTTGGCTGGAAGCGATAATTTTCACTGTGTCCGTTACGCCATTTAATTTGAGATATGACTAGTCGAGCAGCACACGTGTGAGAAGGTGATAGGTTTTATACGGGAAATGCTGGACAGTGCTGCTCGACTAGTCATGCCTCAAATTAAATGGCGGAACGGACACAGTGAAAATTATCGCATCCAGCCAAAAAGCTCTCATTTCTCGCACCCTGGACGGATTTGAGTGCTGTAAAAGCGTCACAACGTAAATTAACAAGGTAGGGAACGAATTCAGTTGGTTTGGGGGGCCAGACTGGGCTAGAAATGTGAGCGCCCAGTTTTCTTGGCGCAAGTTCACTTTTTTAAATGCTTAGAACTCTAACGGTGGTGTAGGCCATTAGACATAGCATATAGTAAACATCGGCCGGTGCCACTGTTAGAGTTGCTCGAACTAGATAATTTAAAGAAGGAAAGAAGTCTGACAGGTGCACCACAACATGCTATTTAAGCGCCAGCCCTCTGTTTCCACATCTTGACCATCAAATTCATCAACACCTTGAACTATGTCCATATAATCCACCTGATCACCTTCAGCCACTCTTGGTTCAAAGTCGTAGGGATTTGCATACCTAAACATCTTGAATGTGCTTCAGAGCAGTGAAATATCTACCTCCTAGACAGAGCTACTGGCTTTATCTAATACACCCACTAAGCTGCTTGCCACCCATTTACATAGACTACAGCAGCATGAGTTGACTCAGATCCAAGATGGCGGCTGCCCTGCCTCAATGGAGGTGCTATTCACTAATTGCAATTTGAGATTTCTCTTCGTGTGGAGCTCTAGGGCTTCTCTGTTTATGACAGATGTTGAGCTATGTTCATGAACTTTCATATAAACCTATGATGTGTTTTTCCCCAAGTTCCCCTTTAAGCACTGATGACACAGGCTGGTGCTTAGAAGAGGTCAAAAACAGAGTGCATCTTGGGATGCATGGAGGCACTCTATAGCTGCCTCAGGATTGTTACTTGCTGAACTTCTGTAAGCTATAACTGAGTAGTGCTGAAGAGGACAGGTTCGGGGGAGGTCTTATTTGAAAGGTGACATGTATAGGATCATTTTGAACCTAAATCATTCTGATGGTGCATTTGCCATTTCATTCGGGATACGACCTGATCGGTACCTACCCATTACATGCGGGATACCGATCCGGTCGTATCTCCAATTTCCACCAGCGGCGTTAATAGGAGGTGGCGCCGCGGGTGCTGATCTTATTAACTAATCTAGCCCAGCTCTCCTGTGTTGGAGAGCTGGAACTAGATCTACAACTTGGCGAAATCTCACGCCAAAAGTGCGACGAAAAGGTAGGTTTTGAGGAGGTTGAAGACAGCGCAACGATCCGGGAGTCTGACAGCAGCGATATCAAAGTCACGTGTATTGAACCCGATCGTTGCGCTGTCTTCAAATAGTGAATTTTTGATGAAATCAGTAAAAGAACTGACTGATTTCATAAAACATAGATAGTATTCATCAAGATGGCCGCCTCGGTGATTTTCATCGTTATTCTGGCGAGTTTTTTGGGGAATATCTTCTATTTTTCAATGGCCAAACATGAAATACCGTTAAAAATTGATGTTTTCAAAAAAAATAATGTGTTTTTCTCGCCACCGTTCGAAATTTTCTTGTTGTTTGTGGGGGGAAATTGATAAAAACAAACATAGAGCCACTTGCTGCCGCTAAACACGCAGAGGATTATAAAATCTTAAGTTGAGATATGTGTTCCTCCAATGTCAGTGTTTTGATAAAAGAAGGGGTGTTTATTTAGTGGAAAAAGTCAGCGTTTTATGACATTTGCAACATTGCCCAGATCTGGGGAGCTAAGTAGGTCAAGTAGTGGCAGAATGTAATGGGTTAAGCTATTTTGAAGAAATAATGAGAAAAGGGGAGGATTGCATTTTTTTGGGACGCCCTGTATATGCTTGAAATTGACATCATGGTCTTAGCCAGCAGGGCGTCTGGGTGTCTTTTTGGACACCCAAACACTTAAAAAGCACCCCTCAAGACACCCCCCAAAAATTGCGAGGAATTTCTTAAAATGTCAATCTCAAGCATATAATTGAATGTCATATAGTTCACATGACCTTGTATAAGGATATTATGCCTTATTTTAACAAATATAAACATGTTTATGGTTGAAATCTAAGTATATTGTGGTCCCCCTAAAAAATTTGGACACCCAAAAATTTTACAATGGCCAATTTTAGGCACCCAGTTTCTAAATCCTGGCTAAGACCCTGATTGACATTTTAAGAAATTTCTCACAAACATTTGGGTTACCTGAGGTATGAAGCCCAGATGCCTAGCTAAGACTATGCCACATATTTTCTCGACTCCTGAATCGTTCAATCAAACACATTCACTTGCTGAAATATACAGTCCAATTCATATTGTACAGACAACTTGTACATCATTTCTCTAATCATCCAGTGTAGGCATAGGCCTCCTATATTTCCTTGGTATACCTTTTGCGAACAAACCCTCGCATATTTTCTTTCTTTACCTTTTCTGGACAAGTTGTCAGATATTTATATATTGTTGTTGTGTTGCAGGCGCCCTCTATTAGCAGCAAGGGTCATGGCGAGGACATGGAGGCGGACACGGCCGTGGCCGACAGCAGCATGGACACCTCGCGCATCATGTTCGCCTTCTACCAGCAGTTCAACCAGGGCTTCTCTCAGGAGCAGGTGGAGGAGATGAACCAGCAGCTCAACCAGATGCGCTCGCAGTGCGTGCGGGCCGCCATGTTCCCGGAGACGCTGGAGGAGGGCATCCAGATCCCCTCCACACAGATCCACCCTGACCAGCCCACCGCCGTGCAGCGACTAGCAGAGCCTTCGCAGATGCTCAAGCATGCTGTCGTCAACCTCATCAACTACCAGGTACGAGCTAATTCTACTATTCTTAGGTCCTTTCAATGGCTGTTGTATGAGTACTGCAGCCACTCATTTATCCCATCAACTTTTAGGTACAAACAATTTAACCACAGCAATTTTATCAATTCTACAATTCCTAGGTCCTTTGATTGGCCATTCCATAAGCATTCCAGCTAATACCCCTCTCATCGTTAATATATGTACCTCTGCAACTGAAATACCCATCAGAATTTTTTAAAGAGAAGGGAATTTCTTCCCTGTTCCGGGTCACAATATGATGTTATCTCATCACGATATGACTGAAGCTGTTGGAAGCGATGTAAAAACCAAACTCCTCCTCCTCTTCCTCCTCCTCCTCATCCTCCACGAGGTGATCTGTAAGTTTGATATCTGCTGTTTTAGGACGATGCTGACCTGGCTACTTGTGCGATCCCGGAGCTGACCAAGCTGCTGAACGACGAGGACCAGGTGGTGGTCAGCCAGGCCGCCATGATGGTCCACCAGCTCTCCAAGGAGGCCAGCCGGCACGCCATCATGAACTCCCCGCAGATGATCGCTGCTCTCGTCAACGCCATGGTCAACACCACAGATGTGGAGACCACGCGCTGCGCAGCCGGCACCCTGCACAACCTCTCGCACCACAGACAGGGACTGCTCACCATCTGCAAGTCCGGCGAAAAAACCAGCCCTCGTCAAGCTGCTCAGGTAAAATAAATCATGGCATTATAGTTATTTCTATTTTAATTTAGTAGATATAGGTGAACCCCCACATAGATAAATATACATGAACTCAAGTTGCCATTGACTTTAAAGGAAATTCTAAACAAAAATAAATATGAATATTGCAGAACTTCCAATTTGTGAAAAAACCGAATTTAACATACTACTATTTTGAACATCTGATATGAATGTTTAATCAATTAGCTTATGTTGTGGAGTCTTAGAAGGTTACGCTGTGAAGGGCCTACTTCAGTTGTATTCATTGGGCACTGTCTTATCTCTTGCAGTTCCCCCATGGTGTCTGTTCTTTTCTACGCCATCACCACCCTTCACAACCTGCTGCTCCACCAGGAGGGCTCCAAGATGGCGGTCAGGCTTGCCGGCGGCTTCCAGAAGATGGTGGTCCTCCTGCAGCGCAACAACGTCAAGTTCCTGGCCATCACGACAGACTGCCTGCAGATCCTGGCGAGCGGCGGCTCGGGAGCTGGTGCGCATCATGCGCTCCTACACCTACGAGAAGCTGCTCTGGACCACCTCACGCGTCCTCAAGGTCCTGTCAGTCTGCTCCAGCAACAAGCCAGCCATCGTAGAGGCCGGTGAGTGAAAACATCCTACATTTCTCTGTTGATAAAAAAATGTCTCGTACACTTAACTAAAAGTTGTAAGTGAAATGCATTTCAGACTGGTGAAATGTCTCACATGTCTGCACTTAATGTACATAGAGGAAAGTTGTAAGCAAAATATACCTCATACTTGTAAAATGCATGCACAATTCGTGCGGTTTTGCTTTGTGGTCATATCTATTAGCAGGGGCGGATACAGGCCTGTATTTGACTGGTGCCAAAACTGAAACCGCTCGACACTAGCGGCCAGGGGTCTGGGGGCCGCTCAGGGCCCTCAGAAGCCCATGTTTTTTTGATGCTCTGAGAGGCATTAATATTCTCAGCCATTCCTGACACTTGAAATTATAAATTATTTTGACTTACTTTTCAAGAAATTTAATTGTATTTCTAGTGTTTCTTAGCCATATACAGAACCACTCATTACTCACTACTGATCTTTGCAATGGTTTTCATAGTAAAAGGCTAATTTGTAGGAATTTTTTTTTTTTTTTTCTGAAACTGTAGTGATTTTTTTCATATCACACTTCACCTTCACTTTCCCCAAAGGGCAGGAATAGCGAATACCTACAAAACCCTCCTAAAAATATCACATTTACTTATTTTTGATTAGCCCAATCGGCCATCAAACAGTGAGCAAACAAATGAAATTATATCTTGTCATCGTGTTGTCCAAATCAACACAATAAAAGTTTATTTTCAATTACATTTTTCAATTTTTTAATGCCCACGTGGCTTAAAAATATGGTAAAATGAATGTGCCCCAGGGGTGGGGATAATTGACAAAAAAATGTGCTCTAGAGGTTTGGACTTCGCAAAATAGCCTGAGGGCAGGAGGTCAAACCACTATCCCTGCCCCTCCTCCTCCCAGGGATTCGATTAACTGGTGCAAAAATGGCCTGAGGGCAGGAAGTCAGAACACTATCCCTGCCCCTCCCCCTCCCAAGGATTCGATTAACTGGTGCAAAAATGGCCTGAGGGCAGGAGGTCAGAATACTACCCCTGCCCATCCCCCTCCCAGGGATTCGATTAACTGGTGCAAAAATAGCCTGAGGGCAGAACACCTCCCCCTCGCTGATAAACAACCATCGTCAATGGTTGCTTATCAGCGCTCCTAGCGCCGAGTATAATCATGCTGCCGCGTCTGATTGATAGTCATCTCCAAAGGGAGTTACTATCTCTCCTGGCCAATATCTTCCGTCCTTATCAATTCCCCATGGGGACTCATGATGCCAGACAGCTGGCGAGAACAATGCTGAGTTGATGTCTTCTTCCTAAATCCACCCGTCCCAGTATTTTAAGGAAATCTATCCGGGAGACGATGCCCTCCAACTGCCTGTCTAAAGCTTGAGTGATAGAGTGAACAGGCAGAGATGAGCTGGCGGATTTTGACCGGTGCCAAACGTCCAGTTATTTAAATGGTGACTTGTCACCGGAAGCACCCGTGTGGATCCGCCGGTGTAATAGGCTGAATTAATGGATTTCCATTGGAAGAAAAGCATAGTCAATACATTATGCATACAAAAAATAGAAATGCACATGGTCATTTTGAGGACTTAATTATCAGCAGTGTATTCATGCACTGTTGTATCTTTTTAGCCCTATGAACAATGTTCTTCAACATGAGCTGCCGGAGCTCACCACCACTTTGATTCATGCGCTCGTGGATGCGCGTTTTTTAAAATAAATATTTATTATTCAGCCCACCAATTAAGAAAGAAATACTAACTGATGGAGAATTGCTAACATTTACATGGTTATTTAATTTTAAAATGTGCCTGCATAGAAGAATATATATCTATATTTACAAATTGCTTTCCATAGATGTTCCAAACATAGATAAGTTTGCGAGTTAATGACTTCAGCTCGAGCTCGGGTCGCCTGCCCTAATGCTCGAGCCACTCAAGTATGTGAGTGGTGAATGCAGCTCTAATAACTGTGGTATATTTAACTGCACCTCCAAGGGGCAGGATCTCTCTTCCATTTCCTTTCTTATCTTATTTGCAGGAGGTATGAATGCCCTGACGATGCGCCTTGGACATTAGAGTCAGCGCCTAGTGCCACAAGACTGGTAAGTCTTTCTTACACTACATGACAGCCCACACATTCAACTGTCATGCACATTCAAGTGTAGCATCAATGACAGAATCAAGTGATTGACTAAAAAGGTTTTAATTGTTTCAGCGATACTGTACGAGTATTTGTGTAAGGCTCTGCAAGTTCAAAAATGGTTTCAAGTCTAGTTTTAATGGATGGTCACTTGGTCATCCATCATGATTTTTAGTGTACAAAATGATATTATTTTTCATTTAGTCTTTAATTGAAAGTTTATAAGGGGAACATAAGAATTGAATGGGAAAAGATATTCAGAATGTTATTCTCATCTGTATTTGTTTTTTCCCCTCAGAACCAGCCAATGGAAGGCCTTCTCCAGATGCTCACCCAAATGCTGTCTTCCAATGATATCAACATTGTCACCTGACGTGTAACAACACGCAGAACAAGATCACTGTGTGCCAGGTGGGCGGCATCGAGGCTCTGGTGTGCACCATCCTCCAGGCCGGCGACAGGGAGGACATCACAGAATCAGTCGTAAGTAAAACACACTCATATCCCCTCTAATGCTGAGGCTACTTCATCCAAAGCACAAGGATTTCTGAAAACCATCTAAACCCTGTCATGTTGTTACTCATTAGGTAGCTCACACTGAGTATTCGCAGATGAGTTCCCATATGCCAGGGTTTCAGTCATATTTCAGGACTTTTTGTATCATTTTGTATTAGCCACCACCAGCCCACACCACTTAACTATTTTGGTGATATCTCTCAAATAAAAAGCAATTTTTAGAAATCATTAGAGTTTCTCATCAGAAATCTAATTGAAACGCCTTCAAATATTTTGCAAAGGTATGCTTCATTCCAAAGTTATCTTTAAAAGATTTGACACGTACAAGATGACACTCGTCAAGTGCATCTACAGGTACCAATTGGTGACTTCGATGCTTTCACTAAAATCTATATGACCAGAAAATTGTTGCAAAGCTCATTGTATGTATGAGGTGCTAAAATAAACTAATTGAACTATGTATGTGTAGGTTTGTGGTCTGCGTCACTTGACGAGTCGCCACCCCGAGGCTAAGATGGCCCAGAATGCTGTGCGTCTGCATTACGGCCTGCTTGTTCTAGTCAAACTCCTGCACCCACCCAGCCGCTGATCAAGGCCGTGGTGGGCTTGATCCGCAACCTGGCCCTCTGCCCGGCCAACCATGCGCCGCTACGCAAGCACGGCGCCCTGCCACGCATCGTACAGCTACTCATCCTCGCTCACCAGGACACACAGAGGGTAAGTCTCCTTTCAAACAATCGGAAATGGTGGGTGACATTGTCTTAGCCAACAGGTGTATAGGTATCTTTTAGACATCCAAACCAGGGTGTGCTGGTTAAGACACTGGTTTGGGTGTCCATAATGAGGCCCAGACTTGTGAGTAATGAGTGAGTGAGTGTGAGTGATATCAGATATCAGTTTTCTTAAATCTATATTATCCCTCATTTACATGATCTGGAGCAATCTAGTCACATTTTATTTGTTTCTTATAAAACGATATATGCCAAAGATATTAAATATTTATCTATTTAGAAAAGAGTCCCTCAACCAATCAATTAATACTCTAATCTACTTCTGATGGAAAAAATCCATTTCTTGTGGGGTTTTCTTCTTATCTCACTTCCTCCTATACTGTAAAGTTCGAAATATTGGCGTGGAACTATTATTGGCGACATTAGCGAGTGGGTTAGATTCGCTAATATTACGATCCGTTTATATTTGTACCATTTTTCAACAATTTTTCATTTTGCACAGGCCTCCAAGCGCGTTTCTGTGTTTGAAGGCCATGTGCACCAGCAATCTGCCATGGCGGCGATATCGTCTTCCGTTGGATTGCTACACGATTAGTATCTCTGCTACTACCCTTTAAAACGGTGTATAGACGTTATAGCCCTGTGTATAGTGCGCACCCCCTTTTTGGTCCTTGTCTCTAGCTATTTTGTAAACACGAACAAACTAGCAATGGATTTGGGCAAACATTAAGTTGATCATAATTTGAAGTCACGTATAATGCTGCTCTAAAGACAATAGGGGCTCGGACATTCATGCCATCACGGTGTATTGTAGTTAGTGTGCCCAAAATAGAACCGGCTGGACGGGCCTGGTAACACAAACAAATCACGGCTAGATAGGACTTTTAATGTTTTACCAATACCACTGAAGTTGAGACATGCTAAACATGTTTGAAACGCAATTGAAATGAAAACATACCAAAGGCTGTATTCTGATACGGGGTGCGGTAATGGCGGGTCATCGATATCTGATCTCCATGTGGCCTGGGGACTCTGTAAAACTCCCTGGATTTCTAGCTCTGTGTATAAGACGCACCCCCGTATATTGGGAAATAAATGTGTAGAAAAGTGTGTATTATACACGCAAAATTACGATAATCACATAATCAGGCTGCCTGTTTGTTTAAGTTCCGTTCTGTTTCATTGTACAATTTAAAAAAGTGTACCAAATGTGAAGCTTCAGTGCATCTGTCGGCAGATGGCGCTTTTCGAGATGGTTTACACGCTAATATTACGATTCGCTAATATGGAAAATTGGATCAATTCGCTAAATTTAAGCACGCCAATATTTCGAACTTTACAGTAACTGTGGAAAAAGTATGACCAACATATGGAGGATTATTGCATAATGTAAGAATGTTGCTTGTCTTTTCAGCGTCAGAACATGGGCAATAACGGTGGTAACCAGAGCAGCTATGTTGATGGTGTGCGTATGGAGGAGATTGTAGAGGGCGCTGTTGGAGCCCTGCATATCCTGGCCCGTGAGGCACACAACCGTGCCGTCATCCGCGGACTCAACTGCATCCCACTTTTCGTACAGGTAGGATTTTTATTGGTTTACCCATTCATGCTAAAATCCAATCTCGCCATCTGGGCTCGAGCAGAATCTTCGAGCTGCTCCAGCATTTGGTGCTTTCTTTGCTTCCAAAATTCAATCATGCTTAGAACAAACTATAGATTTATACATTTAGTTGTTTATTAGTATTAGTGGGAATGTTAACACTAATAATCGATTTTAATTGATTTATCAATATAAAATTTAGACAATAAATCTAGCTAAAATTTCCCAACCATTCCCAGCACTAATGAATGGTTTCTACAAAAGTCCAGATTTCAGGTCCAATCTGTCTATAAGTTAATTTGTTGTCTTTGTCTGTTGTTGTAGCTGTTGTATTCGCCTGTTGAGAACATCCAGCGTGTTGCCGCCGGTGTGCTCTGTGAGCTGGCCGCTGATAAAGAGGGCGCTGAGATCATTGAGCAAGAGGACGCCACCACCCCGCTCACCGAGCTCCTGCATTCCAGGAACGAGGGAGTAGGTAAGTACAGAGACCAGATGCAATCCAGTGACATACTATCAAACCGCTTTATTGCTAACACCATGGAGATGTGAACACTTTCTCCCTCTGAGGAATGAACACTTTTGCCCTGGTTTCAAGGTGTTCACATCTCCAAAGTTTCACTTTACATGGTTTATTTGAGTTCTGGGACATCTGGGTTCTTGAGTTATATTGGAGGAAAAGATACCTGTAAGATCATTCCAGTCAGTGAGATCTTCTGATGTTCAGTGTTTAAAGAACCAGAAATGAAATTAAGTACATGTTGTGAGTAATATTCTTGTCTTTTTTTCTTTTCTTTTATGAAGTACATGCATCCTCTAAATTTATTATCATTAACCAGTGTCTTAGCCAGGATTTAGAGACTGGGTGAATAAGGAATTGTTCAATGACTTGAATGAATTTCTTTTTTAAAAAGACAATAAACATTTCAAACAAAAACGTTTTAAATTGTTCCGCATTCGAGTTATCAGTTTTCCTATAATTGCGATTTCAGACAATATTCAGCTTATATATAATAGTACTTATTTTCTTACACAAAGCAACCACATTTATCTACCAAATTCAGAATCTGAATAGGCCAAAACTGTGTAATTGTTGGTATTCATTGACATTTACGCATTTCCAAATCGTAAAAACAGGTCTTTCCTCCGTATAAGTAGGACATTGCTTCGAAAGTCATTTTAATTTATCTGGATTTCCCATTTCTTATTTTGGAGAAAGAGCTAGATGTTCAGGAAATAAATTGCATTATTTCTTCAAAGATATGTGAAAAATGACCAATGATTAAGAATTGTTTTGAAGATCACTCTACTTTGTTCTTTACACATGCAAAGTATTAGGAAAACCAAACTGCAATTTCTAAAAGTGTAGTAAGACCTTTATTCTAATTCGCTGTAAAGAGCTGTTTTTATTCTATTTTGTCTCCATTCATTGAGGTCAATCCATTGCAACAGTGAGAGTGATGTCATTAATAATGCATTACAAAAAAAAAGAGAAATATATAAATTGCAATGACATATCAACACAAAGACCATTAAACAAATTGTACATCCATAATCCATAACTATAGCATACTGACATATTTAATCAGTTTGCAATATATAATTACAGAGATCATTGTCAATAGAGTTACAAAGCTTTCGTTTCACTTGCGCTAATGCAAGGGTGCCACCTTTTTGCCTGTTTAAATATATTATTTCTTGAGCGGCTAAAATTATTGGCGCGGCCCCCAGGCCGCGTCTATCTGGGAAGCTGATTTGAAATATTCATGGGCCGGACGGCCGTGCTCGAAATCCTGAGGCCGGACTGAATATAATTCTCTATTCTGATTAGTTTTAATATAAATGTTGCCTTTGCCGCGGAAAATCGTGCCTTCCTTATTTTAATTTAGCATGAAGTTTTCAAATATATAAAATATTTTAAGCGGACATAAAGTATATTTTTCAGTTTAGGAAGGAAAATTACTAAAAATTCGCGTTTACAAAAAGCTCAAAGGCCGAGCGTCAGCTTTACTAATTAGTTAACTTTATTGATGCAGGCCATCGTCATACATTCTGGTTAGATAATCAAAAGCTGGAATGGCTATTTTGCAAGGGCCTCATTAGTGACGAATTGAATTGCACCAACAATTTTGATGAAGTGATGGTGTCCGTATACTTGTACCAAAATGAGAAACTTAGAAATTTTCTATTTCATTTAGCACTGTATATTAGTATTACTGCAATTTATTGTTCAATCCTGCTAGAAGTATATTCAATGGGGATTTGGCTAATGCTGTACTTCAATATTTGTCATAAGAGTTAAGGTGATGGGTACCATTGCAAGCCAGTTGAAAGCCCTGTCACAAAACACACCTTAACGCAGCATAATCCTGTAACTTGGTGTATCTCCCGGTTCCTGAGTATTATCAGGTAGAGAATATCATCGCCACCCGTCATTCAATCCATATTCTGTTTTATTTCAAAATTTACAACTTTTTTTTCGAATGACATATTCTCATTAATTACGCAGTTGATGGTTACTGTAGGTTCACAGATACCTTAGGGATATCATTGACTATGCCCAATAAAAAGTATTTTTTCAATTTTTTACTGCTGAAGACTTTTACAGGCCATAACATTGAAAATTTTAGTGAAAACGCGCCGACGAAACAATGAGACCAGAGAAATACATAGACATTCAAATATACCATAAATTCTCAGATATTTTGGACAGTTATTAGCATGGACGTGAAATTCGACGTGAAATTCGAACCTATTCCAGTACAGTAGGGAGGGAATGAAAGTTAAATAAGTAAAATTTGTCCATGAGATAAAACTGCCCTCTACACATGCCCTACTGTGAACACAACTTTCCTGTTCTCTGCACACTCCAACATTGGCACCTGGGAGCATATAAGGTAATAAGTTATATTAGTAAAATTATCATTAACCATCAGTTATCATTTTTTCTGGCTGCAGGTTTACAGGATGAGCAGTTGAAGAAGATTCTGAAGCAGCTGGAGAAACTGCAGTCCCAGCAGGAGGAGGACCGGGCAGAGCAGGAACAAAATATGAAGGTAGGGACAAAATGTCTATCCCGCTTTCCTATAATACTCTTCTGGATCAATTTCCTATTTGAATTATCTTAATTTTTCTGACATATTGAAGGTATGTCATGACAAGCCAGTTGTAATTGAAAACCGTCGCCTAACCCCAGGTCACTGACAACTTTCTTACATGCCCCGGCAGTGTTGAGAGGTATCACCTTACTACGCATGTCAGGGAGATCTCCAGGTATGAGTGGGATATAGACCCTTTCAAGCCTGAAACTAACATATTAGGGCCTGATCCATTTTGAAATATCTTGTTATTTGAGGTAAGTTTTTGTGAAATATTTTGAAGAAAGATGTATAGTTTGAGTTTAAAGGAGTAGTCCAACGATTTTTAGTTTGGCGTTCTTTAGATAGAGCATATGTAATTATATAAGAATCAAATCAAACCTGGTGTCAAAAAAAAGTTATTTACCTTAAAATGAACATTTAGTGTTTCTCAGGGCTAGCCTATCTGACCTCTCGTGACCTCCCAGCCACTGAAGTGGTCCCTGAGCATCTGGGCTTTATGACGTCAGTGGCGTGCTAGGAAGCTTGTGTGTGAGCCTCAGCCACTGATAATCTAGACCCCACACCATGTAGTACAGTTGGTTTAAACAATTAACTGACCCCCAGTTTACTGATATTTAGGGAAAAGATTCTATGAAATGTAATCTTTTTATCCTTTGCATTTTCTTTGAGTGTTAGTGCAATTTATAGCCATGCAGTGAAGTATTTCAAGACTTCCTTGTATATCAGTAGAGAAATGACTACTGCACTACTACACTGTCTACCCAGATGTTCTCTGCAGAGGCACGCCACTGTCGTCATTACTGGTGATTAGAACCCCGGGTGTTAAGCACATTAGCATAATCATGGCTGCCTCCAGTAGGGTGTTTCTGGCTTTTAAAGTAGCATTTATCTCTGAACTAGGTGCAATTGGGTAGGGGGTGGGTGGGGAACAGACTAGATACATGGTCAGAATTAAATGGAACCCTTATGTAAAATTGGTGTACTTCCCCTTTAACAATTCTTCTTCAACTTGTTTTCCAATATTACTCTAATTGATGAATTCCTCAGTTCAAAGTTATTAGACCATCTGTGCACTCTGGCATATCCCTAAGGGGCTGGCCGGCTTGAATATAGCATAGCAACCGGCCCAAAGCCGGGTATAACCTGGGCCACTCACACAGCTTGAGCTGGAGGTTATCAATGCACAATAATTAAACTGCGCATCAAAGGCAGTTATCGGCTGAGCACATTATTTTATATGCGCAATATTAACACGGTATACAGTATATGATTTAATCAAAAGTTATTTTCAAAAGTATAAAAGATCCAGACTACATTTGTCAAGATCCCCAGGCATGAATGGGTTGACCCTTATACTGCTGGTGGCTAATTTTGGCTATACACAGTGATGCAAAATACCTTTAAAAAAATGACTGAAACATTGGCACATGGTTACTCATTTGAGAGTACTGTACACTGCCTTAATAGTCCGTGTGTAAAAACATTCCGGATTTTTCCGTTTGGAAGAATCCGGAATGTTTAAAAACGGACAAAAATGTAATGTAAAAAAAATAGAAGGGGAGCTACGCTCGTCCCTTTGTCCGTTAGTTTCACTGTCAGTCATTAGGAGGCGCCACTATCACCTTCACAGGTGTCATATATGCAGAATTAACTCTCTAATTATCAAATCATCTCTCTAATGCCTTTTTTAACCCTTTAACTTTGCTAATATAATTAAATGAAATATTTCAGCTCTTTCTTAGCCATTTGAACCCATCCCTTTCCCATTCCTTTGTTTGAGTGCTACCTGAATATGAAGCCATCATGAATGTTTGTGACATTTATTCCTTTGTCTTACATGGTTGCTAATGGCAACTAGGTGAGTTGTTCTCATCTGATGTGGCAGGCAGCTTGAACATTTTTACTGCAATTTAGCTGTTATCTATGTAATCTAATGATCAAATGCAGACAAGTTCGAGCGTGGTCACGTCGCCGCCGCGACGGTTCACTTGACAAAAATTAGTTTGCATCATGATCGATATATGTCGCTGCATGAGGGGATCGAATCCGGACTATTTAAACACCGGACTTTTTTGATTTTAAGAGATCCGTACTATTTAAGCACGGAATATTAAGGCAGTGTACAGTACTCAGTGAGAGCTTTCAAATGAATACCAACATGACAGGGTTTAGATGGTTTTCGAAAATCTTTGAGTCCTTGTGGATGAAATTAGCCTTAAGCATTGGAAGGGTTAAGATCTTAAGATACCCTTTGTTTTTTCAGAAATCGCTAGTGGAGAGAAGAAAGCTGTGGGCCAAGCGCAAAGAGGAGGAGGCAGCCCAGCAGGAGGCGATCCGTGAGCGCGAGGATCAGGTGGTCCAGAGACTGGTGGACAACCAGGTGTCCATCTCTGAGGAGGAGCGCGCGCGGATCCTGGAGAAACACGAGCGCCACATGGTGGCCGTCGAGAACAGCCTGACGCTCAACAAGCTGCAGCAGAAGCGCATGCTGTAGCGCAGGCTCGCAGAGAAACGCGACAGAGATATGGAGAAACTCAACAAGAAACAGAGGATATAAATGAAGGTATGCTGCCGATGATACTTTATGACTTATGTAGTTGTGTCCTATAACGTGTGAGGTTAAGGTTTTATGACACTTAGAAATCTGTTTAATTTTCCTGAAACTTTGCATGAGGAGAGAAGAAAGCACAGTGATCTTCAAAACAACTTAACCCATTTACACTTAGAGAGGCCAAAATAGGCCTGATGATTTTAGAAATATTTTACTTAAGAAGGCATTTTCTCGAGAATATTGGAAGGAGAAATGTTCATCAAACAACTCTCCTTCAAATATTGCTTTATTCCAAAGTTATTTTCAAAATTATGAGAGTAGCAGACGATACACTCTAGAGAAACTTTTAGTGTTAATGGGTTAAAATTATGGGGTCATTGATTTTTGAAAAAATAATGCAATTTATGTCACAAACATCTCATTCTCCAAAATTGGTTTCTTTCTTTGCTTAATTTATCCCTTCAAAGATACTGACAGTGCCTGAAATACTGTTCTTCCTTGTTGAAATTATTTTTCTGCTGTTATATAGGAATTATTGGGCAAAATAAAGAAATTCGAAATGCAAGTTTGTAACCCAAAATTGGTATAAGTCAGAATTGCCTAGTTTAATTTTCACCAATTTTTGTTAGATATCTACACAATGCTCTTAATACGAAGACTTAAAGAAAATGACAAGTCATCATGTTAGTTTTCCAACCACAGATGGTCAAAGTTTGTGAAATAGGACTTTTTTTGGGTGAATTTTCATGAAAATGTTTGAAAAGAGATACTCACTTGTTACCATATATGCCCATCCTTATATAAGATATTGTTGAGCAGGGGAACCCCATTTCATACACATGAATAATCACACATTATTTCTGAAAACCTGTCAAAACATCAATTTTAATGAATATGAAAATCACTGTAGCCAAAAACAAAAAACTCTTAGGATAATATTTATAATAGGCAGGTATAATCATTATGGGTATATATTCAATAAAAATATATTTCTTTTCAATTTTTCCAGTGGTGTCAGGTAAATTGTAATAAATTATTTTAGTTTGTCCAATACCCAATAGGTGTCACCGTTATAGAATATCGTAAGACCATAAGTACAGCTTTTTAATTCAACCTTTAGGCGAAGTGATAAGAGCTTTAAGGAAAATAGTTGAAAATAGTCTCATTTGTGCCTCTAGAGCCCAAAGTGGACTGCCTAGATTGGGTATATTTTTCTGACAAAACAGTCCTAAAAATCGGAAATATTGGAAGAACTGTCGATTTTAGCCAAATATGCATTAATCTTTCATATAGTTTGTGAATTTATCATATATTATAGATCCAGACAGCACTTCTCATCACTTTTTCTAATAATATGATAGCAGTTTAAAGGTTTTACATGAAATTGATTTTCTATCACTCTTCTTTTTTTGCCACAGAAACAGGTGAAAAAGCTTGCTCAAGAAGAGGAAAATGATGATGAAATTGAGGAGGACGAGAAGAATTCGGCCAAAATCAAATTACTGAAAAAGCAGGCAGAACAGAGGCTTCAGGTTCTGCAGATGGAACGACTCAAGGCGGACGAAGATATGGAACAGGTGCGCAAATCTTTCAATTAATGTCTTTAAAGGAATAATATTTTTGATTTAAGTATAAGTTGTATATGTATATTCAGGTATTTACATAAGTGATGTAGCTTTTTTGTTGTAAGACAATCTGACTTAAGTATAGAAATGTCAAGGAAATTAAAAGCGAATGGGAAAAGAGGCAACCATCTACAATTAGGGACATCTGAAAGAGGAATTCCCTTTTTTTTATTCATTTTCATTTTTGCTTTATCTACAAATATCATATTTTGAGTTTGTGCTGTTGAAATTTTGTATTTTTTTAAAGCTTTTTCCACTTTATGAGGGTTAAATCATGTCTAGCCAATTGATTATGGTTAAGTAGGTGGGGGAAAGCTCCCCTAACCCCAAGTCACTTGCAACGTACTTTCTGTCATGCTTTGAACTGGCTTATATTTCAGATCCAGGATGAAATGATGAGGGAGAGAGAAGTAGCTCTGAAGAATCAGGAGAATCAGCTGGGGACGGTGCTCACAGCTCTACAGCTAGAAAAGGCCAAAGAGGTAGCTAGGTTTCTTTTACATTCACACTCATTACAGTTGATAAGCCAACCAGACAGTTGTGCAAAAATTCTCATCTAGGAAATTAGCATTGGAACATCTCAACTTAAGCGAAATCAGCTTCTTTTACCTCAGAAACTAAGAATTTCTTTTCTCAATTTATTTGGCAGCTCTATAAAAAACTAACTTTATTGATGCAGGCCATCGTCATACATTCTGGTTAGATAATCAAAAGCTGGAATGGCTATTTTGCAAGGGCTTCATTAGTGACGAATTGAATTGCACCAACAATTTTGACGAATTAGTGATGGTGTCTGTATACTTGTACCAAAATGAGAAACTTAGAAATTTTATATTTCATTTAGCACTGTATATTAGTATTACTGCAATTTATTGTTCAATCCTGTTAGAAGTATATTCAATGGGGATTTGGCTAATGCTGTACTTCAATATTTGTCATAAGAGTTAATTACATTCAAACAATATTCAAATTACATGATACTTCTTGAAAAATGAAAATGCACATGATACAATTATTTATCAAAGTAAGGCTTATAGGTCAGGGGGTAATTTTGGCTGTAAAGTAGATTTTTTTTCAAGTTATCCCAAAATACTAAACTTAGTATACTAAAAACTGGACATTGTAACTTTATTGATGCAGGCCATCGTCATACATTCTGATTAGATAATCAAAAGCTGGCATGGCTATTTTGCAAGGGCCTCATTAGTGACGAATTGAATGCACCAACAATTTTGATGAAGTGATGGTGTCTGTATACTTGTACCAAAATGAGAAACTTAGACATTTTATATTTCATTTAGCACTGTATATTAGTATTACTGCAATTTATTGTTCAATCCTGTTAGAAGTATATTCAATGGGGATTTGGCTAATGCTGTTCAATATTTGTCATAAGAGTTATTTACATTCAAACAATATTCAAATTACATGATACTTCTTGAAAAATGAAAATGCACATGATACAATTATTTATCAAAGTAAGGCTTATAGGTCAGGGGATAATTTTGGCTGTAAAGTAGATTTTTTTTCAAGTTATCCCAAAATACTAAACTTAGTATACTAAAAACTGGATGGACCATTCCATTACCTTACTAAAATTCAATTGTTTGCGTGAAAACTGCACTTTTACACAAAAATTATTTGGGTGTCCTAATGTGTGATTTTTGAGTGTTTTGGGTGTCCAAATGATGCCCAGACACCCTGCTGTTTTAGACCCTGCACAATACCATCTGCAATTCAGCACAGCATAATCAATCTGTATTATTCATTGTCTTTCCTATAAACATGACATGTATGCTTGTTCCTTCAGATGGCTAGGATTGAGGAACAGAAAAACGCCATTTTGAATCTGAAGGCGAACCTGCTTGAGGATCTCAATGAGAAAGGAGTTCTCTCTGACCCTGAGTGCCAAAAGGTCATAGAGATACATCAAGCTGTAAGTAAAAGTAGTTTATAAGTATTTCAAGTGTATCTAAATAAAGACTTTAGAATGTAGTATTTTTTTCGGTGCAGCTAAATTAAACTTTTTAAATGTAGTATTTTCTGTCCAGCTTGATTAAATTCTTTTGAAAAAATTGTTTGTTAATTGTATGCCTATCCCCAATTTCAAGTATATACTTTTATTGCCTGAGACAATTTGGTGATATCTTTTTCATTAAATGGTCATTTGGAAAATATTAGGAGAAATATTAATCCAACATAATCAATAACCTTACATTATTTTCTTGTTCTATTGATAAAAGAAATTGCATAAGGGATGAAGGGAATTGGTTGTATAGCGATGAGATAGAGACCTGGGAGACAGACACTGTAACCACTTGGACACGTCCCATCCCTAGAGGTTGTATCGCGATGAGATAGAGACCTGGGAGCCAGACATTGTAACCACTTGGACACGTCCCATCCCTAGAGGTTGTATCACGATGAGATAGAGACCTGGGAGCCAGACATTGTAACCACTTGAACACGTCCCATCCCTAGAGGTTGTATCGCGATGAGATAGAGACCTGGGAGCCAGACATTGTAACCACTTGAACACGTCCCATCCCTAGAGGTTGTATCGTGATGAGATAGAGACCTGGGAGACAGACACTGTAACCACTTGGACACGTCCCATCCCTAGAGGTTGTATCGCAATGAGATAGAGACCTGGGAGCCAGGCATTGTAACCACTTGAACATGTCCCATCCCTAGAGGTTGTATCGCGATGAGATAGAGACCTGGGAGCCAGGCATTGTAACCACTTGGACACGTCCCATCCCTAGAGGTTGTATCGCGATGAGATAGAGACCTGGGAGCCAGGCATTGTAACCACTTGAACATGTCCCATCCCTAGAGGTTGTATCGCGATGAGATAGAGACCTGGGAGCCAGACATTGTTGCCACTCGAACACGTCCCATCCCTAGAGGTTGTATCGCGATGAGATAGAGACCTGGGAGACAGACATTGTAACCACTTGAACACGTCCCATCCCTAGAGGTTGTATCGCGATGAGATAGAGACCTGGGAGACAGACATTGTAACCACTTGAACACGACCCATCCCTAGAGGTTGTATCGCGATGAGATAGAGACCTGGGAGACAGACATTGAGAGGGAATGAAAGTTAAGTACTGGAATAGGTTCGAATTTCACGTCGAATTTTACATCCATGCTAATAACTGTCCAAAATATCTGAGAATTTATGGTATATTTGAATGTCTGTCATCAGTGTCTTAGCTAGGATTTAGAAACTTGGTGCCTAAAATTAGCAGTTGTAAAATCTAGGTCAGATAGGTTGCCAAGGAGATGGGCTCAGCAGGCAGCCACTCCTGGGGGTACACATGTTATCTATGACTCATAGAGAGGCAGCAATATTTGATGATGAATGCACAGTACCCACTCCCTGTCTACTACTCCCAGCCTTGACTTAGCTCACGTGAGTGCACCCTGGACTATTTCTAATGATGATGAGGCGGATATGCTACCGTAAATTGTCTCGTCCGCCTAGGAATCTCGGCCACTATAATTAATTTACAAATTAATTACTGGGGAATCTCGCCCACCAAGTGGGTGTACAAATCTAAGAAACTCAAAGAACTCCAACACATTCTAGATTACTGGTTTAAAACATAAAAACCCTTACATAACACACAAACTGTCAAAACCAGCTGTGGCTTAACTTTGACCCTAAAATTGCTAAATGCCAACTACAGTACATGTATCAGTATCATTCTTGCACGAAGTAAATTGGCTTTCACAGCGGCAAATACATCAATGTATATACATGTACATGCAAGACCGTCATAGCTGAGAGTATGAAGACAGGTTATGTATTTCTCTGGTCATAGTCAATAGGAAAAACCCGCTGTTCTGCATTCTGCCACGGCCAGCGACGCAACCACACTGAAGTCGCTGTTTGTACAATTTTCTTTAATCTTGAAAAGAATATTTAAACAGGTATTTTGAATAGTGTATGAACTGCAGGGTTCACAGCTTTATTCTGTATTATCTAATAGCCATCTATAAATCTTTTATGATGTCCATGGATAAGGAAAGGTATTCCAGCTTCAGAAGTATATTTGTCTCCTGTTATTATTTCAGTTCTCAGCATGCTCTGCCTTATCTGTAGAAAAGCCCAAATCCACACATCCTGAACATAAGCCCTCCTCTGAATATGAACCCCAAATGGTTCAAAAACCATGTTGGTAAGTATAAACACTAAACTAGTTTTTTAATCACTTGTAGACGCTATGATCAGCTTAAGGTGCCGTGGCTTTTCATACTTTTTCTGTCCAATATAATTGAATTTCATCTCTTTGATTTGCCTCATCAACAGGAAATCCGTTCAGCAAAGTGCTGAAAATTGATTTTAGTGACTAATTTCAATCAATTATATCTAAAGTATCTGACGTTTTAAAAAATATTTTTTTCACCAAAACATTTGAAAAAGGTACGTGTGTACTGGATGCAATCCCTATCCTAGAACTTAGCAGTTATGCATCATGTCCGTCCCCTCCCCTGTCCTCCAATCCCACACACAAATGGTCCAATCAAACAGTCAATAGGAGCAGACCTTAGTCTGCCTTTAAAGTGTGTTTGGCAAATGTCTTAACCCATTCCTGCCTGGAGGTCTCCTTGACAAATATTTGGATTTATAATATTTATGATATAGATGTATAATACTTATAATCTATGAAAATATGCATGCAAGTATGCACTAATTCACATAATACTTGAAGAAGAGCTGTTGTTTTTATTGTTATCAACTAATCTCTTTCAAATACTTCACGAAGAATACTTCATTCCAAAAGATAGCCATAAAATAGTATATGCATTTTAGGGTACTGCAAGCATGTTAAGTTGATTTTCATATCTCTATTTAGGCTTCTTAAATAGAATAAGCTGCTTAAAGTGGGCGAATAAGAAATTATCAAATTGGTATTCAGAATATTTCTGAGTTAATCTTTACTTCCTTTGCCCCTTCCTGAACACCTGGTCTGAATGTGGAACTACTGTAGTGAAATGATAGGATAATTTTCTGTTTAGATGTGACCTGTGGCTTGTGGGGTTAACAACAACCTGTTACTAAAACTGCAAAATTTCACCAACTTTAATTTCCTTAAGATTGTGTATTCATTTCATAAACTTCTTTCTCAACAGAAGGACAATTTGAACCTTTATTAAGAAAATGTTTAGTTGTGTATTTTAGAGTCTTTGCTAGTCAAACTTAATTATGTTTATGTGAGGGATAGCCCATTCAATTTAGCTCCTATAGTAGTTAAAACATAAGAACAATACAATAATCTTGAGTCCCTTCCCATAACAGATGTTCTCTCTCATATCCATTTTACACACTTAAATGCTATTGTAGTTACTAAAAGACATTATTTTTTCACAAATGAATTATTGTTGACTTGAAGTTCACAGCCCAAAATAGGCTGCTAATCCCCTCTGATTTGGGACAGTGGTACAGTCTTTATTTTGTTCTATAATATAGAGGATAACCTGAAATAAATCCATTCATGTGTGAAGGTATCATTGAAAATTATTGCATGGACCTACTGATATTTTTAAAAATAACTAAGGGATGAAAAATGATTTCACAAAATGTTTTAAAAAGTATAGTTTTGTTCTTCATGTATCTTTCAAATGTTTTTTTTAAAAAAAAAGCTTTTTTAGCAAAATTAACACCATAAGGACTGGTCAATTATCTCTGTTAAATCAGAGAGGTATGAAAAAATACCAGCGAGGGCCAATTATTGTACAATCACATCAGGCCCAATGCACAGTGTATGCATATGTGCATTGTCCAGCACGACTAGCATAAATGCAGTGTAATCAGTGCTGCATTCTGGTC
Source organism: Maea johnstoni (assembly GCA_963942565.1). Taxonomy (NCBI): domain Eukaryota; kingdom Metazoa; phylum Annelida; class Polychaeta; order Spionida; family Magelonidae; genus Maea; species Maea johnstoni. Next base: position 2,091,538 of record OZ012688.1, on the reverse strand, counting down.
ATTTACTGCCATAGTATCACATTTCCAAACTGCCAATTGGCTGCAAGCAGGGTTAAGCTGCTCCTAAAGTTTACTTGTTTCGCCGGCACTTCCACAATTTGACTACTAATTTCAAGAATAATAGTTATGAATCCACTCAGAAATTTGTGGTGAAACTGCATGTGGCTAATGTATGGTAAATTTCTGATATTTCTATCAAAGTACACTCAAATCTAGCCTGCTGCCAGCACAACTAATGTTTACATCTAAAATTCAATATTTTTATTTGAAATATCTTCAAAATATACATACTTGGAATGAACAAGAACTCTAGTTTCAGGTTTCTAGTTTCATATTTTTATTTCAGAATAACAGCTTATTTTCTTCATATCAAAAGAAAAACAATGCAATGCAACACTTCCAGGGTTAAGACTTTTTTGATTAAAAAAATCTTGCATGATGATCAAGCAAGGTAATGAGCATAACACAGGGACTTAAGTGATGTTGAGAAATTTATTAACGATAGATTTTATTCCTATAACAAGTGACTAAATGAATTAAAGATGATGCTTTCTGCCCGTATTTTTTCAAAATTCATCTGGTAGCTCTTTTATTGATCTACCCAGTTATGATAGACCAAGTGTGAAAGAGCAAATAAAAACTTTTTTTTTTCACAACCATTTTTTGGGGGGAGAAAATAAAACTTTTTCCAGACCACTCTAGAGGGAGGGTAAAGAAAACTTTATTGATTGTGCCTCTACAGAAGGAATGTAAAAATATTTCAAGCAATGACTTGTTGCTTGGCTCATTTACTGGCAAAGGGAACCATTTATATGCAAGAGTCGCAACAAAGACTATGTACATGTCTTTCAGTTTGTCATAGAATATCATTAGTTTAAAAAGTAAGACGACCCTATCATTAATGGAAAGACATATTTATTCATGTATATCTATCAATATCTGACATCTGTCTGTCTGTCTGTCTTTGTATTTCTATCTAAAAATGAACACACATACAAATATACATACACACTCATCTAAAAATGAAAATACATACACACACATCTATATATATATATATATATACATATATAGATATATATAATTTTGTGTGTGTCTATGTGCGCGCGCCCATACAGATCGATAGATAGATAGAAAGATAGGTAGATAGATAGATATACAAACAGACAGACTGACAGGTAGATGTTATATGTTGATAGATATACATAAATGAATATGTGTTTCCATTATTGATAGGGTCATCTTACTTTTAATACTGATGATATTCTATGGCATGATGAAGGACATGCACATGGTCTTTGTTGAGACTCTCACAAATTAAATGGTCCCCTTTGAAAGTAATGAGCCAAGCAACCAGTCATTGCTTGAAATATATTTACGTTCCTTCTGTCGAGGTAGGATGAATAAAGTTTTTTTTACCCTCCCTCTAGGGTGGTCGGGAAAAAAGTTTTATTTTCTCTCTACCCAAAAAATGGTTGTTAAAATAAAAGCTTTCTATTTGCTCTTTCACACTTGGTCTATCATAACTGGGTAGATCAATAAAGAGCTACCAGATGAATTTTGAAAAAATACGGGCAGAAAGCATCATCTTTAATTTATTTAGTCACTTGTTATAGGAATAATATCTATCGTTAATAAATTTCTCAACATCACTTAAGTCCCTGTGTTATGCTCATTACCTTGCTTGATCATCATGCAAGATTTTTTTAATCAAAAAAGTCTTAACCCTGGAAGTGTCGCATTGCATTGTTTTTCTTTTGATATGAAGGAGATAAGCTGTTATTCTGAAATAAAAATATGAAACTAGAAACCTGAAACTAGAGTTCTTGTTCATTCCAAGTATGTACATTTTGAAGATATTTCAAATAAAAATATTGAATTTTAGATGTAAACATAACTTTTGCTGGCAGCAGGCTAGATTTGAGTGTACTTTGATAGAAATATCAGAAATTTACCATACATTAGCCCTATGCAGTTTCACCACAAATTTCTGAGTGGATTCATAACTATTATTCTTGAAATTAGTAGTCAAATTGTGGAAGTGCCGGCAAAACAAGTAAACTTTAGGAGCAGCTTAACCCTGCTTGCAGCCAATTGGCAGTTTGGAAATGTGATACTATGGCAGTAAATGACCAGAATGCAGCACTGATTACACTGCATTTATGCTAGTGGTGCTGGACAACGCACATATGCATACACTGTGCATTGGGCCTGATGTGATTGTACAATAATTGGCCCTCGCTGGTATTTTTTCATACCTCTCTGATTTAACAGAGATAATTGACCAGTCCTTATGGTGTTAATTTTGCTAAAAAAGCTTTGAAAAAAAAACATTTGAAAGAAACATGTAGAACAAAACTATACTTTTAAAAACATTTTGTGAAATCATTTTTCATCCCTAAGTTATTTTCAAAAATATCAGTAGGTCCATGCAATAATTTTCAATGATACCTTCACACATGAATGGGTTTATTTCAGGTTATCCTCTATATTATAGAACAAAATAAAGACTGTACCACTGTCCCAAATCAGAGGGGATTAGCAGCCTATTTTGGGCTGTGAACTTCAAGTCAACAATAATTCATTTGTGAAAAAATAATGTCTTTTAGTAACTACAATAGCATTTAGGATGAATAAAGTTTTTTTTACCCTCCCTCTAGGGTGGTCGGGAAAAAAGTTTTATTTCCTCTCTACCCAAAAAATGGTTGTTAAAATAAAAGCTTTCTTTTTGCTCTTTCACACTTGGTCTATCATACCCAGTAGTCATCTATGCATATAATTGGTTCATGTCTTTGCTAACTTTATCAAGTTGTGCATACAGTTCCTTGGTAAGCCGATATACAACATATTGTAACCAAATCGTACCAATGACACCCTGTAAATGGCGCAACTTTACTCCAAATTAGCATGAGGATCTCCTTTTTAACCCTCACAGCGCGGCTCACAAGCGGCGCCCGGTTTCAAAAAGCTACTTACGTTTGCGTGTCACGAGCCCTGCCCAGTCTGCATGGGTGCCGATCGCAGGCCGCCGCCATGTTGGTTAACTTCGATTAATCTAGAAGTTATCCAACATGTTTGGCGAAATAACTTGAGAATAGGTGAAATAAATATCTCACCTATTCTCACGTCTTTCTTTGTCAGATTGACAAAGAAAAACATTAATATTATTCATTACAGAGGAAGTGATGTGTAGAAAAACAATATTTTGAGCTGTTGAAACCGGCTTGCAGCTGGCCGGTCGCGATTAATTGGGCACTTCCAGTTTTGTTTACGTTTCGATATTCCTTTATTCCTGACATCCTCAAGTCAATAAAGTTGATATTTACATAGAATGGATGTCAGGGAAGAGGAATATTTATTTTATTTTTCAAAATAAATTCATTTTATATGAGAAACGATCATTTTACAAGAAGTGCGAAGCAAATTTCTTCGCACTTTTTTCAAGCCGCCATTTTGAAAAATCGGCATTTCGGCCTTTTTTGCGGTCTCCTCGCCGCACTTTACACAATCAAAATAAATACTTGTCGTTGAAGGATTTAAATAAATCTTACATTTTCTGAAAGACAAGAAAGAGACCTATTTATTCATATAATTTTGTAAATTATTTATTAGGCCGTTTATTGGAGAGAGAATTGACACTAAATAGGTGCAATATCTACGGCCAATTGATTGTGAAATCGAATTCGCCGTAAACAGAGGCTGACAACATGTTAGACCATCATGTTTGAAGCCTTCGAAAAAGGCTATAACTGATGGTACAACACAAAATAAAGACACCATAAGGAGGATAACAAGGTAGGCAATCGAAACATGTTTTTATTTTTATTTCTATTGTAGATTTTTAATGCTATGAGAATCTTAACTCTGAGTTGTCATGCCTGAGAGTTAGCGAAATTGGGAGTCACAAAATGGCGGCCACAAATCAACAATTGCTTTTTGTGTTCAATCGTTGATTTGTGGTGCAAAACATGATTGTTTCTGAATAAAAATGACATGTATCGATTGAGGAGGTTGAAATTATATTAGATATCAATGTTTTACTTTTGATATCTTTTATTTTCATTAGTTTATAGCGCTCTAAACATGAGGAAGTTGATCGTTTAGAATTCCTTTTGATGCGCTGTCAGAATTCGTTCCTTTCATAACTTTCTTGCATTCCCTTTATTTAAGAATGGGGTTATGACAAAATAAAACAAATAAACAAATAATAATAATCATTTTATTTATTGTTTTTTGCTAAGGATTCTGAATATGCCATTTTCATGGGAAAATACTCATGCAGAATTTGAGAAATCTCAGGCTTAAGTGGGACTAATGAATTTTGAAAACTTGATTTTCATTAAACATTTATCAACATCAGCATGCTCTCTATACAACCTTAGTTTTACACTGATCAGAACTAACATTTTCTATTAGTTATCTTTACAAAATAAACATGATTAAAAAGAACAAGGACAGTAGTTTCAGGTAGTATTTTTTTATTTCAGATTTTTTCAGTATTTTGCATTTTATGGCAGGAGGAACTTACACACCACTGACAGCGCAATTGCAATGCAACGTAATTTGTTGCAAATAATCTATTCAGTATGAGGGACTAACCCCCATCCAGCATAACAGCACAATAAGGGTTAAGCAATTTTGAGTAAATGGAGCATTTTGTGACATTAGAAGTTAATAAGCATGAATGCCTTAAAGTTCAGTTTCTATTTTATTTCATGATTAAGAAATGTTAAACAATCTATTTAATATGATCTTATTTTACATATCCGAAACATGCTGTAAGATCTAAAATATCCATTAATTTCAACCCACACAAAGTATATTTGAATGTGAAAGGCAGCTATCACCTACATATACTTAGATCTCTATGTCGTCTTTGGGGATTAGATGGATAAGAGTATTGTCTATGTATGAATGAAGACATTCAGGCAGAATACTCCAATAAGAGGTTACCTCTATTTCATCATATTCTGAGCTATACATATGTACTTAACGTGATAACATTTATCAGAGTAAAGAAATAATTTGAAGAAATATTAAAAGGAGAGTTGAAGGTTGAGTTGAGATCAACACTTCTCCAGATTATTTTCAAAATGTGTTTTGGCAGGGGAGATCATCAAAATTGTCTGGCCCTTAAGGCGGCTGCAGGCCTGAATGGGTTTATACTTATGGCTTAGTGCATTAAGACTAGTATTGAGTATCCTATTATTACTTTTATTTGGTGATACCTTTGTATATTGATTTTATTTGTTTATTATTTTATTTTCCCGGTTGTATATCCATTCAAGGAGGAGGTGACAACTTTGCAGGTAGTAAGAGACAACACGCAACCGGACTCAATGATACAGTGGCAACCGGACTCAATGGTACAGTGGTTAACCAGACTCAATGGTATAGTGTCACCTGGTGGGCTATATCTGATAGACATCCTGAACAAATGAGGATGCGTGAGACAACGTCAAAAATTGTCTGTGGGGCTAGCTTACTAAAAAACTGATGACTACCGTCTTAAAGGGTTACCTCATAGCCATAGGACATGTATACGATGCGAAATGTATGAAATTGAGAATGTCAATCACCTGTTAATGCAATGTCCTGCAGTGGAAGTGCAGAGAAGGGAAATGTATTGTGCTCTATATAGCCTAGATGCTAGGATCGAACCCCTGATACAGAGAAATCCATCACTGGTTTTTGGCTGGCTACTAGGGGGCACTATAGATGAACTAGAGGAGCAGGTCATGACCAATTTTTGGATCAGGCCAGGCAAAGCAATTGTTCACATGTATAATGAGGTAATTGCGGTTAACAAGCAATATGAACCATAAGTAAATTTTAATACCTGATAGAACTAGCCTGTTGTTCTATCGGGTGTTTTAAAAAGTCCGCGTCTGTAATTAAGTATGTTTTCCTGTTTTTCATGTCTAATTATTTTTGTTACATGTTGATTATGTTTTCCTGTATGAAAACGATTTGTATCTGTAACTTTCGTATCTATGATATGGCCAATAAATAATACAATACAATACAGTGGCAACCGGACTCAATGGTATAGTGGCAACCAGACTCAATGGTATAGTGGCAACCGGACTCCATTGTATAGTGGCAACCAGACTCAATGGTATAGTGGCAACCAGACTCAATGGTATAGTGGCAACCGGACTCAATGGTATAGTGGCAACCAGACCCAATGGTATAGTCGCAACCGGACTCAATGGTATAGTGGCAACCAGACTCAATGGTACAGTGGCAACCAGACTCAATGGTACAGAGGCAACCAGACTCAATGGCACAGTGGCAACCAGACTCAATGGTATGGTGGCAACCGGACTCAATGGTATAGTGGCAACCAGACTCAATGGTATAGTGGCAACTGGACTCAATGGTACAGTGGCAACCGTACTCAATGGTATAGTGGCAACCAGACTCAATGGTATAGTGGCAACCGGACTCAATGGTACAATGGCAACCAGACTCAATTGTACAGTGGCAACCAGACTCAATTGTACAGTGGCAACCAGACTCAATGGTATAGTGGCAACCGGACTCAATGGTATAGTGGCAACCAGACTCAATGGTAAAGTGGCAACCAGATTCAATGGTAAAGTGGCAACCAGACTCAATGGTATAGTGGCAACCAGACTCAATGGTACAGTGGCAACCAGACTCAATGGTATAGTGGCAACCGGACTCAATGGTATAGTGGCAACCAGACTCAATGGTATAGTGGCAACCGGACTCAATGGTATAGTGGCAACCAGACTCAATGGTACAGTGACAACCAGACTCAATGGTACAGTGGTAACCAGACTCAATGGCACAGTGGCAACCAGACTCAATGGTACAGTGGCAACTGGACTCAATGGTATAGTGGCAACCAGACTCAATGGTATAGTGGCAACCGGACTCAATGGTACAGTGGCAACCAGACTCAATGGTATAGTGGCAACCGGACTCAATGGTACAGTGGCAACCGGACTCAATGGTACAATGGCAACCAGACTAAATTGTACAGTGGCAACCAGACTCAATAGTATAGTGGCAACCAGACTCAATGGTATAGTGGCAACCGGACTCAATGGTATAGTGGCAACCGGACTCAATGGTATAGTGGCAACCGGACTCAATGGTATAGTGGCAACCGGACTCAATGGTATAGTGGCAACCGGACTCAATGGTATAGTGGCAACCGGACTCAATGGTACAGTGGCAACCGGACTCAATTGTGTAGTGGCAACCAGACTCAATGGTATAGTGGCAACCGGACTCAATGGTATAGTGGCAACCGGACTCAATGGTACAATGGCAACCAGACTCAATGGTATAGTGGCAACCGGACTCAATGGTACAGTGGCAACCGGACTCAATGGTATAGTGGCAACCAGACTCAATGGTATAGTGGCAACCAGACTCAATGGTATAGTGGCAACCGGACTCAATGGTACAGTGGCAACCGGACTCAATTGTGTAGTGGCAACCAGACTCAATGGTAAAGTAGCAACCAGACTCAATGGTATAGTGGCAACCGGACTCAATGGTACAGTGGCAACCAGACTCAATGGTATAGTGGCAACCGGACTCAATGGTACAATGGCAACCAGACTAAATTGTACAGTGGCAACCAGACTCAATGGTATAGTGGCAACCGGACTCAATGGTATAGTGGCAACCAGACTCAATGGTATAGTGGCAACCGGACTCAATGGTATAGTGGCAACCGGACTCAATGGTATAGTGGCAACCGGACTCAATGGAACAGTGGCAACCGGACTCAATTGTGTAGTGGCAACCAGACTCAATGGTACAGTGGCAACCAGACTCAATGGTATAGTGGCAACCGGACTCAATGGTACAATGGCAACCAGACTCAATGGTATAGTGGCAACCGGACTCAATGGTACAGTGGCAACCGGACTCAATGGTATAGTGGCAACCAGACTCAATGGTATAGTGGCAACCAGACTCAATGGTATAGTGGCAACCAGACTCAATGGTAAAGTGGCAACCGGACTCAATGGTACAGTGGCAACCAGACTCAATGGTATAGTGGCAACCGGACTTAATGGTACAATGGCAACCGGACTCAATTGTACAGTGGCAACCAGACTCAATGGTATAGTGGCAACCGGACTCAATGGTATAGTGGCAACCGGACTCAATGGTATAGTGGCAACCAGACTCAATGGTATAGTGGCAACCGGACTCAATGGTATAGTGGCAACCGGACTTAATGATATAGTGGCAACCGGACTCAATGGTACAGTGGCAACCAGACTCAATGGTACAGTGGCAACCAGACTCAATGGTATAGTGGCAACCGGACTCAATGGTATAGTGGCAACCGGACTCAATGGTATAGTGGCAACCGGACTCAATGGTACAGTGGCAACCGGACTCAATGGTAAAGTGGCAACCAGACTCAATGGTATAGTGGCAACCAGACTCAATGGTATAGTGGCAACCACACTCAATGGTACAGTGGCAACCGGACTCAATGGTACAGTGGCAACCAGACTCAATGGCACACTGGCAACCAGACTCAATGGTACAGTGGCAGCCAGACTCAATGGTATAGTGGCAACCAGACTCAATGGTATAGTGGCAACCAGACTCAATGGTATAGTGGCAACCGGACTCAATGGTATAGTGGCAACCAGACTCAATGGTAAAGTGGCAACCAGACTCAATGGTATAGTGGCAACCGGACTCAATGGTATAGTGGCAACCGGACTCAATGGTATAGTGGCAACCAGACTCAATGGTGTAGTGGCAACCAGACTCAATTGTGTAGTGGCAACCAGACTCAATGGTATAGTGGCAACCAGACTCAATGGTATAGTGGCAACCGGACTCAATGGTACAGTGGCAACCAGACTCAATGGTATAGTGGCAACCGGACTCAATGGTACAATGGCAACCAGACTAAATTGTACAGTGGCAACCAGACTCAATGGTATAGTGGCAACCGGACTCAATGGTATAGTGGCAACCGGACTCAATGATATAGTGGCAACCGGACTCAATGGTATAGTGGCAACCAGACTCAATGGTATAGTGGCAACCAGACTCAATGGTATAGTGGCAACCGGACTCAATGGTATAGTGGCAACCGGACTCAATGGTACAGTGGCAACCGGACTCAATTGTGTAGTGGCAACCAGACTCAATGGTAAAGTGGCAACCAGACTCAATGGTATAGTGGCAACCGGACTCAATGGTACAGTGGCAACCAGACTCAATGGTATAGTGGCACCCGGACTCAATGGTACAATGGCAACCAGACTCAATGGTATAGTGGCAACCGGACTCAATGGTACAGTGGCAACCGGACTTAATGGTATAGTGGCAACCAGACTCAATCGTATAGTGGCAACCAGACTCAATGGTATAGTGGCAACCGGACTCAATGGTACAGTGGCAACCGGACTCAATTGTGTAGTGGCAACCAGACTCAATGGTAAAGTAGCAACCAGACTCAATGGTATAGTGGCAACCAGACTCAATGGTAAAGTGGCAACCAGACTCAATGGTATAGTGGCAACCGGACTCAATGGTATAGTGGCAACCGGACTCAATGGTATAGTGGCAACCAGACTCAATGGTGTAGTGGCAACCAGACTCAATTGTGTAGTGGCAACCAGACTCAATGGTATAGTGGCAACCAGACTCAATGGTATAGTGGCAACCGGACTCAATGGTACAGTGGCAACCAGACTCAATGGTATAGTGGCAACCGGACTCAATGGTACAATGGCAACCAGACTAAATTGTACAGTGGCAACCAGACTCAATGGTATAGTGGCAACCGGACTCAATGGTATAGTGGCAACCGGACTCAATGGTATAGTGGCAACCGGACTCAATGGTATAGTGGCAACCAGACTCAATGGTATAGTGGCAACCAGACTCAATGGTATAGTGGCAACCGGACTCAATGGTATAGTGGCAACCGGACTCAATGGTACAGTGGCAACCGGACTCAATTGTGTAGTGGCAACCAGACTCAATGGTAAAGTGGCAACCAGACTCAATGGTATAGTGGCAACCGGACTCAATGGTACAATGGCAACCAGACTCAATGGTACAGTGGCAACCAGACTCAATGGTATAGTGGCAACCGGACTCAATGGTACAATGGCAACCAGACTAAATTGTACAGTGGCAACCAGACTCAATGGTATAGTGGCAACCGGACTCAATGGTACAGTGGCAACCAGACTCAATGGTATAGTGGCACCCGGACTCAATGGTACAATGGCAACCAGACTCAATGGTATAGTGGCAACCGGACTCAATGGTACAGTGGCAACCGGACTTAATGGTATAGTGGCAACCAGACTCAATCGTATAGTGGCAACCAGACTCAATGGTACAGTGGCAACCAGACTCAATGGTACAGTGGCAACCAGACTCAATGGTACAATGGCAACCGGACTCAAGCAATTCATAAAATTCAAATACAAATATTTGTATTTTTCTAGAAATAGGTGCCTGGTATGATTGCTCTTTCAAACACCAAACACCCATATACATGCAACACTGTACTTTGTCCAGTTCTAGGTATGCACCCTAGTCAACATTGATCTGGTCAGTGGGCAAAGAGATAATCTGGCCTCATTTCAGTGTTTAAGAAAAAGATGAAAAAAACTTCCTATAGATGTGTGGAGATTTTGGTATCACAATTGGATGGAAGGTTTACTGTTTAGCTGGCTGAATACATAAGGGTAGAGATGGGTCATTCCCTAGGTATACACATTGAGAGTTGCATATATCTGGGCCATGTAATAGTGACTTACAACTTAGTGTTGAGTTTGAATTATTTAGAAACAAATGTGTGCAAAATTAAAAAAAAAATTGCATAAGAGGTCTGATGATAAACCATTTGAAGGAATTTGGTTTAGAATTTTTGCATGAAAATGCTATTATTTAGAGAAACCATCATTCAGTCTGTACTATGTGAAGATATATTGTATTTTATTACACAAATATTGAATAATAAAATTGAAATGTTACCCTTTTTGATTCTGTCTGTCTGAAAGGATCCCTTGTTCTGTTTGTTCTCAAAACTTCATTCTTCTCTTGCATGTATAAGCATAGGTAAAATTCCTTTCCATGGTCCACTCGTAACTGGTCCCAGAGTCCATATTCAATAACTGCTGGTCTAAATGTTATAGTCCGGCACAGAAAGCTGGATTTTGGGCTGAACCTTTTTTTTTCATATATAGTTTTTTTTTCAATTGATTCTAGGAGCCAAGGGTACCCACTTTAAGAATCTGCCGGGTGCCGGGCTGGCACCCTTGGGCAATTTGAGATATTGACCCATCTTTGCCACCCCCCATGGTACACAAAATGGACAAATTGGGCTTTCTCCGGTTTTGGCTGCTCCAGATATTGAAATCTAAGAGACCTACAGACCCATAAAGTTACATAGGCTCAATTTAGATAGCAAATAGACATATGTTTGTATTTGAACATACATAGGTACCCTTATTGCCAAGAACAGGGGCCAGAAAGTAGGTCATTTAGCTAAAATATACAGGTTTTCGCCTTTATTTTGCTAATATTTGAACAGCTTTAAATCACAATAAAAGAGTCCATCACTATTCTTAGTCTAAATATGACTTATTCAGGTAGCAAATAAACTGAAATTTGTAGTTGGCCAACGTTAGGTGACCGCTATGCTGAGAACAGGGGTCAAAAAGTAGGTCACTTAGCTAAGATGTACGATTTTCGCCTGCATTTTGCTCTTTTATAAACAGCGTTACATTGCCTTATATATATCTTTCACTATTCCTCTTCTAGATCAGACTTATTTAGGTAGCATATACATTAATACATGCAGTTGGACAACTGTAGGTAGCCGCATTGCTGTGAACAGAGGTCAGAAAGTAGGTCACTTAGCTAAAATGTACAATTTTCGCATGCATTTTGATTTTTTTTAAAACATCAACTTATATAATACTTTCAATAATCTAGTTCTAAATATTACTCATTTCAGTCATTTGGTAGCAAATATATTGATAATTTGAGTTTTTCAACTGTAGGTACCTGCACTGATGGGACCAGGGGTCAGAAAATAGGTCACTTAGCCAAAATGTACGATTTTAGAGTTTTACTCTAATTTGAACAGCATTACATCAACATATGAGAGACCATCTACAGTGCCAACATTTTATTCCTGCAATAAATACGTGTGCAGACCAAGCATAATACTCGACCGCACGCTCGGTTACTACCCAGTTACATGGGCACGTACAGTTCAGACATTTAATTCCTGCACCAGACAACCTGACGTCCGCCAATGCAGTACATGTACATCAATGACCAACATAGCTTGCGAAGCGAAGCTACGTTCAATAAGGAGTTCATCCATGTGTCCATGTCCAGGAAACTGGATTGCATTTCTGAATCATGTGCTCGATATCGGTTTTAATAAATATTACCCTATCATGGTGAGATATCAACGCCTACACGATATTGGCCACATTTAGGTATGGTTTTGTATTTGAAATTTCTTTTACCGTCACTTTAATTCTTTCCACTTAAGAATTCAGTGTGACTTGACAGTTGATAAAATTGCGGAAACGAGTACCCGGAGAACCCACCGACTAACCCCATAGGTTCCAATTGCTACCTTCGTATTTCAACAATATTGAACTAAACTGTGCATCCGATGTGCTTTTGATGCAATGTTAGGTTCAATGCTTTGTGGTCAATTTGCAATAGCACCGTGTCTAGCAAATAAGTTCTACAGAAATCTCGTATTTAGTGCTACCTATGCCCTTATTTGGGTAGCAAATAAATTGAAAATTGTAGTTAGGCAATTGTAGGTACCTGTACTGCTGGGAATAGGGGTCAGAAAATAGGGCACTTAGCTAAAACGTATGACTTTTGACTGCGTTTTACTCTTTTTTAGATAACACTCCGTCTTTGCACTAGTTGCATTGTGTGGGAAAACAATGTCGTCAAATTACTATGGGAATATGCTATAATATAGCCCCTTTGACCATTGCAGAGGGCGGTATGATATTTGTCATAGGCCTGAAGGCCGTAGCGTATTAAATTGTCATATCGGCCCTTACCCAAGCCGATGTCATGCATAAATGAGGAATTCCCCTTACTAGGATGGATATAGACAGTTCCTTATATATCATAAGACTCTGACTAGGAACCAGGGATCAGGATTTGGGGTTATGTTTCTTGTCACCTTTCCCACCATACAGAAGAAATGCTGTGACTGGTCTGTCGTAAATGGTGGAGAACAATAAATAACCTCAAGTCAGTAGTAACTTTCTGACAAGCCCAAATAGGGTTCATGGAAAGTAATCTTCAGCTTGTGTGGACTCCTTTATGTGTGATTGATATTGGCCTATAGGGAAAGCTATGCAGCTACATGTAAGTGAAATATGCCGAAAGGGACAGCTACATGTACATTACAGACATTGATTTCCTGCACCAGTCGACTGAATGTCTCCTAGTGCCTGGTTGTACAGACACCTATGGATAACATGCCATACCAAATAAGCCAATTACATTAATGGGTGGTAATCAGACGTGCAGTTGTGTATTACCATTATGCTCGGGCTACCACACATATAGTGCTGGAATTAAATGTTAGCACTGTACTGTATGTGTGTGATGTGTCTATGCTTGATGTGTATGGTTATGATCTATACATTTTGGAAACTAATGGTGTCCTACTAAAAATATAAATTCATTTGTTGAATGAATAAGTCACATCTAGAACTACAGACCAGAAATTTAATTCCTGCACCAGTTGGCCGGACGTCTGCCAGTGCCTGGTCGTACACACACCCATGGATAATATCAATTAATGACCCATATAGCTTGCAAATAAAATCTACATTCAGCTGTGACGTCATCCGTGCATACAATGCCGATATTTGATTCCTGTGCTAACTGCGTCGGCATCCCGGGCACAATACCAGAATGCGTGCCTGATTGCAATCCAGTTTCCTGGGCATGGACGCATGGATGAACCCCTAACTGAAAGTAGCTTCGCTTCGCAAGCTTTATTGGTCATTGGTGTACTGCATTGGCGGACGTCAGGTTGTCTGGTGCAGTAATTAAATGTCTGTACTGTACGTGCCCATGAAACTGGGTAGTAACCGGGCGTGTGGTTGAGTATTATGCTTGGTCTGCACACGCATTTATTGCAGGAATAAAATGTTGGCACTTTAGATGGTCTCTTTTATGTTGATGTAATGCTGTTCAAATTAGTGTAAAACTCTAAAATCGTACATTTTAGCTAAGTGACCTATTTTCTGACCCCTGGTCCCATCAGTGCAGGCACCTATAGTTGAAAAACTCCAATTATCAATCTATTTGCTACCAAATGAGCAATATTTAGAACTATATTATCGAAAGTATTATATAAGTTGATGTTTAAGAAAAAGCAAAATGCATGCGAATATTGTACATTTTAGCTAAGTGACCTACTTTCTGACCTCTGTTCACAGCAATGCGGCTACCTACAGTTGTCCAACTGCGAGTATTAATTTATATGCTACCTAAATAAGTCAGATCTAGAAGAGGAATAGTGAAAGGTATATATAAGGCAATGTAACGCTGTTTAAAAAAGAGCAAAATGCAGGCGAAAATCGCACATTTTAGCTAAGTGACCTACTTTTTGACCCCTGTTCTCAGCATAGCGGTCACCTAACGTTGGCCAACTACAAATTTCAATTTATTTGCTACCTGAATAAGTCATATTTAGACTACGAATAGTGATGGACTCTTTTATTGTGATTTAACGCTGTTCAAATATTAGCAAAATAAAGGCGAAAACCTGTGTATTTTACCTAAATGACCTACGGTACTTTCTGACCCCTGTTCTCGGCAATACGGGTACCTATGAATGTTCAAATACAAACATATGTCTATTTGCTATCTAAATTGAGCCTATGTAACTTTATGGGTCTGTAGGTCTCTTAGATTTCAAAATCCGGAGCAGCCAAAACCGGAGAAAGCCCAATTTGTCCATTTTGTGTACCATGGGGGGTGGCAAAGATGGGTCAATATCTCAAATTGCCCAAGGGTGCCAGCCCGGCACCCGGCAGATTCTTAAAGTGGGTACCCTTGGCTCCTAGAATCAATTGAAAAAAAAACTATATATGAAAAAAAAAGGTTCAGCCCAAAATCCAGCTTTCTGTGCCGGACTATTAGAGGATATAATAAGTAATTATGAAGATAGATAACCCAGTCATTAAGGTCACTATGAAAGCAACAGTAACATAAATACACAGTCATGGTAACCACTTGGGCCAAATTAAGTAGTCACTTATAATTGGTAGAATGCTATCCACCAGCCATTGAAACAAACATATATTGTAGCTTATACTTAATTATGATATTTTAGTACTTGTCATCACAAACAAGATTATAATCGTATGCACAAGAAATATAAAATCATGTACATTCCAGACAATGAAACAAACAGAAATATTTTAGCAATAGTGTCAATTGCAGGAGTGTTGTATGCAGCAATAGCAATACAACTGTTAAAAAAAATTGAAAAAATTGAAATTTACCTAAACACCTCCCTATAGATAGCGATGTTATTTTTTATAGGCATGCTGTAGTATCCCATTATCTTATCACTGTATCCATCAACGGCTATAACATGAACCGTCCCAAACATAACAAGCTTTTCGTTCTGGTCCATATGTAGTTTGTGACCAAATGCCTCGGCGTAATATGGAACAGGATTCAAATTACGCTTGCCCTAAAAAATAAATCAGAAAAAAAATTCAATCTACCTTAAAACACTCCAGATAAGATTACACTCCATAGTTGTGTTCATTTGATAAATCAAATAATGTTCAGGCCAAAAATATTTTAAGGAATATATTTTTTTGCATCAAAAGAATAAAACATATGCCAAAAGATCAAAACAAAATTTCATAAATCACCAAAAAAGATATCAAGAGAAATGAATCAAGGTACAGAATGTATAAAAATATATATGAATTAAAACATGTTGCCAGAGTTACAAGGCATATTTCTTGGTCATAGCAACAGAGTCTCCACCTCAGGGTACCTCAATATTGAAATAAAGGGAGAATTCGCCTGTCAAACCCCTAAGCTCTGTCCTGTCTGAGTTTTACTTGTATTGGCTATATCTCTATAACAGTTCCAGAACCAACCT